>JAODAL010003832.1:0-166571 GCA_025379985.1 Phyllomedusa bahiana | reverse complement strand
AAACCAAAATTTTGCAGATGACTCTTGCACTCTGCCTCTTGTTTTTTTTCTCCTTGAAAAGCAACCCCAGACCTGCCAAGCCCAGGGGTCCACTATGTCTGTGGACCAGTCCGAATCTCTGAGCAGCCTTAGATTCCCAACTATACCACATTTAATGCAAGCCTTTATATGTATGTATCATCAGCTGGTAGCTAGATGTCCATTAGCATTTATCTCCTTCACCCCAGAGAATGTGATATTCTCGTTATCTTTACATGTCTTCATACTCTTCAGAACCAAAATCTATAAAAATAGAGACTATTACTGATTTCATAGCCATAAACACTCACTAACTGCAACCAGAGATTACAGCTAGGAGGCATTACATAGATAACACTAGATACTCAGCTGTCAGAAGATTAAATGTAACCCAGAAAAAATATGACTCCTTTAAATGACCCTCCCCTTCTGTCTGCACATCACACTGGACTACTACTACAATATATTGTCAGTGACATACATGTGCTATGTGTTTGCCAAATCAGAGTTGTTTCAATAGAAGCCTACAGTAGTGCTTAAAAGTTTATGAATCATTTTCTGTGTATTTCTGCAAAGTTCTAAAAGAAGATGAAGAAAATCAAATCAAACAGATTAATAAAAAAATTAGACTGTGCATTAATCTGTTAAGTAAATGATCCTATATCACATGTCTGTGAGTGGAAAAAGTATGTAAAACTTTGTTTTTAGTACTGTATTTGATATGACCCTTTTTGCAGCAATAAATGCATGTAAATGTGTCCAGTAATAATTGATTAGTCCTGAACAGGAATTGTAGCCCGTTCCTAGCCTCAGCCCGGGCTTGAAACAGAGTCAATCAAACCAGTGTCCAATCTATGGCTCAGGCAGGGTCTTTAAACCTCCCAGTTACTTCACCTGGTACCTGTGATTGCTCTGATATCCTGGCTTTTATTTCCATTGCTAATCTGTGTTTTGAAGTGTATTTCCTGGTTCACGATGCTGGCATGTTTTCCAGTACCTCTTAATTCGGTTATTACATATTCTCCTGATATTTGACTCCAGCTAGCTTGACTTCAGTTGTCAAAAAACATGTCAAAAATGCGTCAAAAACATGCCAAAAATGCACCATGTGAAGGCACTCTAAGTACTAGATATTATTGATAAATCTGCCCCATTTGTGTCATGCATTGAGAAAAAAATTAAAATCCTTTAGTACACTTCACCTAATGAATATTCATTATGGTTGATGTTCATTGACGTAGCCTAATGAGTACTTTAAGGTCTATACATTGTAAACAGCTGATGGCTGAACTTACATGTGTTTTTAACATGGAGAGTTAAAAACACATGTTATCGGTGTGCCCCTTTATAAGGTATTTAGAGATTCTTTAGTGACTGGTATAGTGCCAGGAGACTGGTGCAATGTAGTTCCCATCTTCAAAAAAGGCTCCAAGTCTTGCCCAGGTAATTATAGACCAGTAAGCTTAACATTTGTTGTGGGTAAAATGTTTGAGGGGCTCATAAGGGACTATATACAGGAATATGTAGAAGAGTACAATATTATAAGCGATTGCCAGCATGGTTTTACTAAGGACAGAAGTTGTCAAACCAACCTGATCTATTTTTATGAAGAGGTGAGTAGAAGTCTGGATAGCGGGGTAGCTGTGGATATTGTGTTTTTAGACTTTAAAAAGGCGTTTGACACTGTCCCTCATAAGCCTTTGTTGGGTAAATTAGAATCCATTGGGTTAGAAATAACAGTGTGTAATTGGATTAAAAACTGGATTAAAAAATCAGATCGTACTCAGAGAGTGGTGGTAAATGACTCCTCCTCTGAGTGGTCCACTGTTATGAGTGGTGTACCACAGGGCTCAGTATTAGGTTCTCTTTTATTTAATGTATTTATTAATGATATTGTGGAGGGAATCAATAGCTCAGTTTCTATTTTTGCAGATGACACCAATCTATGTAGGGTAGTGCAATCAATGGAAGATACTCATAAATTGCAAGCAGACCTGGACACACTGAGTGCTTGGGCATCCACTTGGCAAATGAGGTTCAATGTAGATAAATGTAAGGTTCTGCATCTGGGTACAAATAATCTGCAGGCATCATATGTCCTAGGGGGAGAAAAACTTGGAGATTCGCTTGTTGAGAAAGATCTGAGCATTCTTGTAGATCATAAACTACAGAAAAGCATTCAGTGTCAATCAGATGCCTCTAAGGCAAGAAGGATATTGGCGTGTATTAAAAGAGGCATGGACTTGCGGGACAAGGATGTAATTCTACCACTGTATAAAGCATTGGTGTGACCTCAATTAGAATATGCTGTTCAGTTCTGGGACCCAGTTTATAGAAAAGATGTAATGGAGCGAGAGAGAGTGCAAAAATGAGCAACCCAACTTCTAAGAGGAATGGAGCATCTTAGTTATGAGGAGAGTTTAGTAGAATTGAACTTATTTAGTCTTGAGAAAAGACGACCTTGGGGGGACTTGATAAATTTTACAAAAAGTATGGGGAAAATTATTTCATGTAAAGCCCCCTCAAAAGACAAGGGGGCATTCCCTTCAGCTAGAGAGAAAAGGGTTCAATCTCCAGAGGAGAAAAGCATTCTTTACTGTAAGAACTATAAAGAACCAGCCTTCCTGAGGAGCTAGTTACAGAAGGAACAGTTGGGACTTTCAAGGCTTAGATATCTACCTGAAATGAAAGGATATTAATGCGTACGTAGCTATGTAAAATTCTGGATCCTAGCTGGTAGCGGCTCTGGGGTCAGAGATGGGGTCTCCCTGGAGCAGATTGGTTCTTGCCTTGTGGGTTTCAAGGCATTAACCAGTTGGGAGGCTGGGTTTAAAATCCTTGTCTCCCTCCCTTCACCCACTTTTTTCCTCACCCTTGGTTGAACTTGATGGACACATGTCTTTTTTCAACCGTACTATGTAACTATGTAACACGCCACCAAGGGTACCTGGCCTTGGTGGGATAGAAGCCAGCCATATGTATTGTCAGCCACACTAAGTGGTTGGCAACTGTGTATACTTAGTGCAGCTTTTTAGCCATTCCTGGGTTGGCTCTTATTGGGAGTAGACAACGTGTCGGGTGGGGGTCTACTCCCCGTATTCCAGTGGTCTTATACCTGCAGTTTGGAGTGGCAGTGGAGCTGGAAAGAGGCTCTGTCCCCTAGAGGCTGAAGAGAAGTTAGGACCCAGTTAGGTCCAGCTCATGTTAGAGAGGGTCTCTCTGTAGACGTTTTGTCAGTGGCCTGATGACCTGAGGTTTTGTTTGTACTTTGTTTCTGTTACTGTGCTAATAAAGCTGGCTGTGTCCAGTTTAAACCAGAAGCCTGGTGTCAGAGTGCACTGTTTGGAAGCGCCAATATCGTTTACCAAGAACAATGATCCCTGGAGCTAAGTGTGGTTCCCCCAAGACAGTCCAAGATGGCGTCCGGACGCAAGTGAGGCATCACAATATATACATACAATTTAAACCAGAAGTTTACATACACTATATAAAAAGCCACATGTGCATTTTTTTCTCACTATCTGACATGAAATCAGAATAAACCTTACCCATTTTAGGTCAATTATTTAGATTTGCCAAATGCCAAAATAAGGAGAGAGAGAATTTTTGAAGGCATTTTTATTATTTTCTGCAAAGTCAAAAGTTTACATACATTTCATTGGCATTTGGTAGCATTGCCATTAAACTGTATGATTTGGGTCAAACGTTTTGGATATCTATCCACGAGCTTCTCACAATACTTGGTAGGAATTTTGGCCCATTCTCCTGAGAGAACTGGTGTAATTGAGCCATGTTTGTAGGTCACCTTGCTCACACCTGCCTTTTCAGCCTTGCCCATAAATTTTCAATCAAATTGAGATCAGGGCTTTGTGATGGCCACTCCAAAACATTGACTTGGATATCCTTAAGCCACTTTGTAACCAGTTTAGCAGTATACTTCGGGTCATTGTCCATTTGGAAGACCATTTTCCACCCAAGCTTTAAGTTCCTGGCTGATGTCTTGAGATGTTGCTTTAGTATTGCCATATAATCTTCTGTCCTCATGAATGATACCATCTATTTTGTGAAGTGCATTAGTCCCTCCTGCAGCAAAACAACCCCACAACATGATGCTGCCACCCCTTGTTACAAAGTTGGGATGGTGTTCTTAGGCTTCCAAACTTCTCCCTTTTTCTATCAAACATAACGATGGTCATTATGGCCAAACAGTTCAATTTTAGCTTTGTCAGACACCAGGACAGGTCTCCAAAAATGTAAGTCTTTGTTCCTGTGTACATTTGCAAACATTAATATGGCTTTTATGTGTTTCTTTTGGAGTAATAGCGTCTTCCTTGCAAAGTGGCCTTTCAGCCCAGTACTAGTTTTACTGTGGATAACGGCACAATTTTACCGGCTTCCACCAGCATCTTCACAAGGTCTTTTGCTTTTGTTCTTGGGTTGATATGCACATCTTGGACCAAATCATATTCATCTCTGGGAAACAGAACCTATCTCCTTACTGAGTGGTATAATATCTAGACATTCCTATCTTGTTTGTACTTGCATCGATTTGTTTGTACAGATGAACAAGGCACCTTTGGGTATCTAAAATTGCACATTTTTGTAAATATTATATGATATATTTTCATGGGAGAACACTGAAGATATGACACTTTGATACAGTGTACAGTGTAGTCAGTGTACATTTTGTATACTGGTATAAATGTTGTGTGCCCTCAAAATAACTCAACACACAGCCATCAATGTCTAAACTGGTGGAAATAAGTGAGTATAAATAGAAACGATGTCCAGCGTCTAAAAGCCGTATTTCTTTATTGAAAATTCAAGGGGTCAACAGCATCGATCCAAAACAAAAAACGCCAACGCGTTTCAGGCCTCAGGGCCCTTTCCCTCATGGCATAAAAACAAACTCACAAATACTACTTATATATAAGAAAATTTACAACCAATCACAGAGCAAGTTAAAAAACATGTGATCCAGACAGAGTTGAAACAAAATTTATATAAACAAATATATGGATAAAGGAAGAGGACATCTATACTAAACGAATCCCAAAAAATAGGTCAATAATGTAACATTAAATATGTTCTTTTATTAAGACCAAAATGTTGATACGTTTTAAGTACAAAAATCCAATAAGCTTCACGAGTGCGAAGCTTCTGGATTCGGGTCTCCTCCCTTCTTGGAGGGTAACCCTCTCAAGACCAGTCACAGTTTAGAGTATCCGTTTCACATTGATGAAACTGGATACAATGTGCCGAAACTGCAGAAATACGACGGAAGTCATTAGACTCAAAATGGGATAAATGTTCTGCGTATCCTGGTTTTCAACGTACATGAAGTAGATCCAAAACGTACTGCTTCCGGCATTGTTCACATGACACCGGGTAAACAATGAATGTCGAGTTACAATTAATATAGCTATTAATATTATATCTCTAACCAATAGCATATGAGGAGAAATTTGTCACGATTTTTCATTGCTGAGCAAAAAATGCATCTAGTGTGGGAACATTTAAGAACCCCTTAAACTTTAACCAAGTGGGTTTTGGTGTCAAAGTGGGTAAAAGTGATGGTGACAATATATTAACCAATGTTAAACTTTTTTTGGGAATACATTTAACTCCTTTAACTCAAAATTTTAAAATATTCAGGGGTCATTATACAGAATTGGCATATGTTTATAGAAAATTTGGGATATCTGTTTAAATTCTTGTGAATATGTAGTGGAAAAAAACAAATTTAAAGATTTTAGGGATCACGTTTTTTATTTTCCCTGTTCACACTGCTATAATTGAAAACAAAGTATCCCGTGAAGTATTTGCCACTTTTGTTTCCGCTGCCTTTAACATCCAGATAGGATATTAAACGTTTTTTCAATCTTTTCCTGTAAAGCAATCATACCTTTCTGATATGAGGAAACCTGTGAATTATTTCTTTTTAAACGAATAGTTCACCCACTGGTATTGCCCGTATGGTATGTAACGGGTGATTAGAGTGTGCATGCAATATGGCATTACCTGCCGTGTCTTTCTATACGATTCAGTGTGGATAGCTGAGGATGCAACGTCACCGATCAAAAGCAAATCCAAAAGGGGATACTCAAAGGTCATGAAAACAAGTAAACCTAAGACCGACAAAATTGGAATTAAGATATGCCATAAACACGGTATGGTCCCGACATCTCCCTCCAAAAAATTTGACCAGATCATCAATGAAGGGGACCATACCACTGAACATGATGAAAAAAAGGATTAAATTGATTAAAAATAATAAAGGTTCTCCCACCAACCCCATAAAAATGATGGCATAAGATGGTTGGAAAAAAAAAAATTTGGCCCCATTGCCACTCCTGTAACTGGAGAAAAAATTTACCGGCAAACACAAAGTAATTGTGGTTGAGTAGAAAGAAAATAGCTTCAATCAAAAATTGTTTGAGATTTATATGAATAATCACAAATACATGTCCAAAAACCATAAAACGGCAAACGAGACCATAATTATTTGGAATACTTGTATAAAGGGACGTAACATCCGCAGAGATCCACACAAAATCTGATTGCCATTGAATTTTTGGGAAAAGTAAAGTCAGGACATGTTTAGAGTCCTTGATAAAGCCGGGGATGTTAGCAATAAGGGGTTTGCAAAAGGCTATCTACCCACTCACCAAGATTTTCAGTAAGGGCCGATATGCCTGACACAATTTGGTCTTAGGGGAGGGGGAAAGACCTTTTTATGTGTTTTGGGAAAAGAGTGGAAAATTGGTGTAGATGGATATTTAATGACAATAAATTGCGCTTGTTTCTCAGTGAGAGCTCCAAAAACATACCATATTCCACCAATTTTCCCAATTGTTCATTGAAGTCAAAAAGTAGGGTCACCAGGCAAGGGGATAAGGTTTGTAAAATCCTGGAGTAGTAATAATTTCTGACGCTCATATAACCCCAAATCCAGGATGACAACCGATCCCCCCTTGTCTGCCTGTCGTATGACAATATCCGTCATTTTCGACAGTGCATTCAAAGCCATTCGTTGATTTTTTGTTAAATTATCACGTTTAACATACATGTTATTATGGCTGAGGATGGCTCTTTGCAGATCACACAATTCCATTTCGACAATTTCCTGAAATCGGTCAGCTGCTTGAGACCTTGCATGGACTGGATAAAAGGTAGGATTAGTTCCCTTTGAAAATATTTTGAAACATTAATGCAACCATCAATATTGTCCTGTCTCAATTCATTCAAAGCATTTATGGTTACCTGCTCCACAAAATTGAAGCTAGCATAAGTAGTGTCACAAGCACTTTCTGGTAATCCAACAACACCTCCCTTCACACACTATATCGGTGTCAATATCATTATTTACGTCATTGGGGGTTATCGAGACACCAGAAAAATGCTTCTTGACAGTCAACTTCCTAAAAAAATCGATTAACATTCAAGTATTGTGGAGAAAAATCAAAATGGTTTTTTAGGAGAAAAAAGAAAAATCCATAAGACAAGACTGAAAAACTGGTCTGTGGTCAGGATCTTAAACTGACAAATTTAATACAGTCAATGAATGTTCTTCCGATACTTGGATTTTACCTGTCGTCGTGGAAACCTCTGCTCTCCCTCTGTGTTTCCTGCCTGCACATCGTTTTTTGGAAGTTTTCCCTGGTGCAGGTGTAGAGGATGTAGCAGCCGGAGGGGTAGGTGGAAAATAGCTGTTCTTTAATCTGTGTTCTGCGATTCATTTGTGTCGGACGCAGTATCTGATGATCATGTTCATATGGACCGAAAATTGACATGAGCTTCCCTAAAGTTTTTTGTAAGATCCTTGTCTTTTCAGGATAGATCTGGGCGTCGGTGGAACAAAGGCAGGTAGACATTATCTGACTTGTAGTCCCCCAGATCTCTCAGGAACTTGGTTTGCTTAATTTCAATGATTGATTTCTCAAGTTTGGCAATACTAGATTTCATGCGTGCATCTAGTTGTGTAAAGGACGGTTATAGCTGAAAAGGGACTAATACGTTCCTGTAAACTCTTGATTTCTGTTTTTATGTCCCTTAACAACGAGGTTTCATAAGAAAATAATAAGGTCCATCAAAATTTTAAAAGAGCAGTCAGTTAAGATGGAATTCCACTTGGTTTGAAAGTCCATATCCTTTTTGGAACGTGGGTAATTTCCTCATTCTCAAACCACGGGGTATCATAATTTTATCTCTATAGTTTTCTAACGTAGTGAGATCCCACCAGGTCTTTACCTCTTTGGTGAGTAGTTTTTCCATCTGTGACATGCAAATTTGTAAATCCCAATCTGTCCTGAGTGTTTGTTTCCGGATCGTTGAAAATTTTGGCCCCCTGGTTTTATTCGGCTACGGCAGTCATCCACAGCCTTCAGGCTGATTAACTCATTTTCCTCCGTTTCAGGTGCCATTTTCATGCTGTTGTCCATGATGGAACACTTGATATATATATATATATATAATATATTTGAGGCTTTTATCGGGTGCACGGGAGAGGGATCCAAAGTACAAGTAGAAAGAAGGGATACCAGTCACCGATATGAAGCGCCCGACAATGCAGGAAAAGCAGCAGCAAAGCATAAATAAAAAACGATGTCCAGCGTCTAAAAGCCGTATTTCTTTATTGAAAATTTAAGGGGTCAACAGCATCGATCCAAAACAAAAAACGCCAACGCGTTTTCAGGCCTCAGGGCCCTTCCTCATGGCATAAAAAAAAAAACTCACAAATACTACTTATATATAAGAAAAGTACAACCAATCACAGAGCAAGTTAAAAAACATGTGATCCAGAAGAGTTGAATACAAAATTCATATAAACAAAAATATGGTTAAGGGAAGAGGGCATCTATACTAAACGAATCCCAAAAAATAGGTCAATAATGTAACATTAAATCTGTTCTTTTTTTTTAAGACCAAAAGGTTGATTTGTTTTAAGTACAAAAATCAATAAGCTTCACGAGTGCGAAGCTTCTGGATTCGGTCTCCTCCCCTTCTTGGAGGTGTAACCCTCCAAGACCAGTCACAGTTGAGTATCCATTTCACATTGATGAAACTGGATACAATGTGCCCAAACTGCAGAAATACGAACGGAAGTCATTAGACCCCCACATCGGATAAATGTCTGCTATCCTGGTTTTTCAACGTACATGAAGTAGATCCAACGTTTCTGCTTACGGCATTGTTCACATGACACCCCGGAAACAATGAATGTCGAGTTACAATTAATATAGCTATTAATATTATAGCTCTCCCCATTAGCATATGAGGAGAAATTTGTTTACGACTTTCATTGCTGAGCAACAAATGCATCTAGTGTGGGAAACATTTGAAGGAACCCTTAAACTTTAACCAAGGGGTTTTGGTGTCAAAGTGGGTAAAAGTGATGGTGACAATATAATACCAATGTTAAACTTTTTTTTAGGGAATACATTTAACTCCTTTACTCAAAATTTTAAAAATATTCAGGGTCATTATACAGAATTGGCATGTGTTTATAGATTAATTTGGGATATCTGTTTAAAAATTTTTGTGAATACGTAGTGGAAAAAACTAATTGAGATTTTAGGGAAACACGTTTTTTATTTTCCCTGTTACACTGCTTTTATTGCAACAAAGTATCCGTGCAGTATTTGCCACTTTTGTTTCCGCTGCTTTAACATCCCCGATAGGATATTGACGTTTTTTTCCCAAACCCTTTTCCTGTTTAAAACAATCATAAACCCTTTTTGATATGAGGAAAAACCCGTGAATTATTTCTTTTTAAACGAATATGTTCACCCACTGGTATTGCCCATCTGGTATGTACCGGGTGATTAGAGTGTGCATGCAAGATGGCATTACCTGCCGTGTCTTTCCTATACGATTCAGTGTTTGGATAGCTGAGGATGCAACGTCACCGATCAAAAGCAAATCCAAAAAGGGATACTCAAAAGGTCATGAAAACAAGTAAACCTAAGACCGACAAAATTGGAATTAAGATATGCCATAAACAGCGGTATGGTCGCGACATCTCCCCTCCAAATAATGACCAGATCATCAATGAAGCGACCATACCACTGAACATGATGAAAAAAAGGATTAAATTGATTAAAAATATAAAGGTTCTCCCACCAAGCCATAAAAATGATGGCATAAGATGGTGAAAATTTGGCCACCATTGCCGCTCCTGTAATCTGGAGAAAAAATTTACCGGCAAACACAAAGTAATTGTGGTTGAGTAGAAAGAAAATAGCTTCAATCAAAAATTGTTTGAGATTATATGAATAATCACTATACATGTCCAAAAACCATAAAACGGCAACGAGACCATAATTATTTGGAATACTTGTATAAAGGGACGTAACATCCGCAGAGATCCACACAAAATCTGATTGCCATTGATGTTTGCAAAGTGAAGTCAGGACATGTTTAGAGTCCTTGATAAAGCCGGGGATGTTAGCAATAAGGGGTTGCAAAAGGCTATCTACCCACTCACCAAGATGTTCAGTAATGGACGATATGCCTGACACAATCGGTCTTAGGGGAGGGGGAAAGACCTTTTTATGTGTTTTGGGAAAAGAGTGGAAAATTGGTGTAGATGGATATTTAATGACAATAAATTGCGCTTGTTTCTCAGTGAGAGCTCCCAAAGACACACCATATTTCACCAATTTTCCCAATTGTTCATTGAAGTCAACAGTAGGGTCACCAGGCAAGGGGAGATAGGTTTGTACATCCTGGAGTAGTAATAAATTCTGACGCTCATATAAACCCCTATCCAGGATGACAACCGATCCCCCCTTGAGTACACCCTTACGTGAAAATGGATAAATTGTGCCAAAAGTGACAATATTTTGTGTGTCAACAATTATTTTCCAACACTGCCTAAACTCTCTTGGGCACAGAATTCACTAAAGCGTCACAGGTTGCAGCTTCTGGAATCCTCTTCAACTACTTCATGGAGCTGGTGGATGTTAGAGACCGTGCACCCCTCCACCTTCCGTTTCATAATGCTTTACAGATGCTCAATAGGGTTTATGTCTGGAGACATGCTTGGCCAGTCCAGCACATTTAACCTCATTTTCTTTAGCAAGGCAGGGGTCATCTTACAGTATGTTGCAGTACATGTTGGCATTCATCGTTCCCTCAATGAACTGTAGCTCCCTATAGCCTGCAGCACTCATGCAGCCCCAAACCATAACACTCCCACCACCATGCTTAATTGTAGGTAAGATATATTTTCCTTTGTACTCCTTAGCTGGTTGACACCAAACATGCTGACAGAGTTAACCAAATAAGTTTACCTTCATCTCATCAGACCACAAGGCATTATTCCAGTAATCCATATCCTTAGTCTGTGTGTCTTCAGCAAACTGTTTGCAGGCTTTCTTGTGCATCATCTTTAGAAAAAGACTTCCTTATGGGAAAACACACATGCAGACCAATGATCTGAGCAGTGACAGGCTAACCCACACCCTGTTGCAGACCGCAGGCATGGCCATGTCCCTGCTTCTGTGGTGACTCCATTCATGCCGCAGCCGCTGCTGTGGACTGTGGCCATGTCTGTGTTGCCTGTTTTTGTCTCTGGTTCCTGTACCTGTTGCTGTGTCCCTTGTTATTACTGTACTCACCTGTCCTCGCCCCTGCTCGGGTATGGATTTAAAGGAGTAGTGTCCCAATGACCTGTTCAGCGACCTACAACCTCCTGGGATATAAGGAACTTCCTGCCTCTGTTCCTGGTCAGTTCATGAATGTCCATCTGAGCTCCTGACCTCTGCAGCTGGTTGCTCCTGTTCCTGAGTTAACCACTGAGTTACCTGATATATATATATATATATATATATATATATATATATATATATATATAAATATATATATATATATATATATATATATATATATATACTGTTCCTGCTGCTGTACCAGCTTGCTGTCTATGCTATTTCTGCTGTGCCCTGCCGTCTTGCCTGTCAGCCACCTGCCTCCACCAGCTCTCAATCTACATTTAACCCTGTTGTGTCCAGGTTGCTGTTCCTGCTTCCAATGTTGGTGTACCAACTTCTACTGCTGTCTTCCTGGCATTGTACCTGCCTGCTATCTTGCCAAGGACTCTGTCACCCACCTATGGCTACACCTGCCCGACACCTGTTACCCCTGCCTATTCCCAGTGTCCTTTGTCCTGCACTTTGGCTTTCACCGTGAGTAGCCACATCAGGGGTAGCGACCTGAGAGTTCCCCGCTAGCCGATCTGATGCAATCCCACAGAAAGGTATGTCAAAACACACAATGCATTTCCGCTTACAATATATGGGATTACATAGCCACATACTGGTCAGAAGGCTCATGCTGAGTCATGTCCACAACCAAATAGTGCCTACAATGGGCATGTGGGCATCAGAACTAGACCATCGAGGAATAGAAGAAAGTAGCCTGGACTGATGATTGTCATTTTATTTTACATCATGTAGGCAGCTGGGTTCA
Organism: Phyllomedusa bahiana; assembly: GCA_025379985.1. Lineage (NCBI taxonomy): Eukaryota > Metazoa > Chordata > Amphibia > Anura > Hylidae > Phyllomedusa > Phyllomedusa bahiana. Next base: position 154,082 of record JAODAL010003832.1, on the reverse strand, counting down.
TGTGTGTCAGTTACCTGAAAAACAGATAGTACCAGGATGCACTATGGGAAGAAGCTAAGCCAGGATGATGCTCTGAGAAATGTTCTGAGAAACCTTGGATCCTCACATTCATGTGAATGTTACTTTGGCACATCCTTTGTACCTTAACATGTTTGCAGACCAAGTACAGTCTCTGATGGTAACGCTATTCCCTAATGGTCATAGCTTCTTTTAGAAGGATAGTGTGTCCTGCAGAAATTGTTCAGAAATGGTTTGTAGGACGTGAGAAACAGTTCAAGGTGTTGACATCACCTCCAAATTCCCAGGATCTCAGTTTAAGCATCTGTGGGATGTGTTGGGAAAACATGTCCAATCCATGGGAGGCACTCATCACAATTTACTGAACTTGTATCTGCTGCTAAAGCCTTGTTGCCACATACCACCAGATAACTTCAGAGGTCTTGTAGAGTCTATGTTTTAATAAATCAAAGGTGTTTTAACAGCACATGGGCAACCTGCATAGTAACAGGCAGGTGGACTCAGTGTTATGGTTGTTTGGTCTACATTACTAGAGATGGGCGAATTGATTCTAACGAAGTGGAATTCGTTTAGAATTTCAGGAAAACTTCGGTTCTGAACGAAGTCGATGTTTGGGGTACTTCGGGTGAACGAAGTGTGCTTTTGATTGATAAAATGGCTGCGAGCACATGGCGTTACATGGGGCAAAGCACTCTGGGAGGAAGAAGGGCATAGCCTGCATGACATGTGCAGAGATGAAGCCAATCAGAGACCGGCGGGATTCTGTGACGTCACCGCACTATATAAGTCCGGGCGCGACGCTGGGAGCTCATACCGCTCTCACTGTACTGATCAGGGAAGGTGCTGCCACGGCTGATTGTTACTGAAGAACTGATTTTTATACAGCGATTTTTGTGGGGTGTCTCAGAGACTGCTTCTCTTAATGTTCTATTTCTGATTTTTTGGGGTATTGGATCTGAAGTCCAGTGTGCGTCCACTGCAGCTGCATATACATTTTAATGCTATCTGCTCACAGCACATTGAATATCCAAGGGGGATCTAAGCCAGTTCCTGTTGTATTCATTTAAAGAAACAGCGTTTTTATAATACAAATACCACTTCATTTTTGGCTGCTCAATTCTTTTGCGCAATTTACATCCAAGGGTTAATTAACCGTTGTTCTGCTGTTGTGGTGACTCCAAGAAACTGTCTTTTTCACCCCCAAAAATTAAAATTTTCCTGTACCATAATTCACAAGCAAAGGTTAATTACAATTTTTTCTCTTGTTGTGTAGCTTAGAAAACACGCAATTGTAACACGCTACAAAGCTAGTAGTTTCTGGTTGCTCAATTCTTTTGCGCAATTTACATCCAGGGTTTAATTAAGCGTTGTTTTTCTGCTGTGGTGACAAAAATAAACCGTCTTTTTCACCCCCAAAAATTACAATTTTCCTGTACCATAATTTACAAGCAAAGGTTAATTACAATTTTTTCTCTTGTTGTGTAGCGTAGAAAACACGCAATTGTAACACGCTACAAAGCTAGTAGTTTCTGGTTGCTCAATTCTTTTGCGGAATTTATCATCAGGGGTTAATTAAGCGTTGTTTTTGTGCTGTGGTGACAAAAAATAAACCGTCTTTTTCACCGCCAAAAAATACAATTTTCCTGTACCATAATTCACAAGCAAAGGTTAATTACAATTTTTTCTCTTGTTGTGTAGCGTAGAAAACACGCAATTGTAACACGCTACAAAGCTAGTAGTTTAAGATGCTCAATTCTTTTGCGCAATGTACATCCAGGGGTTTATTAAGCGTTGTTCTGCAGTTGTACTCAGTAAAAGAAACTTTGTTTTTCACCGCCACAGAAGAAATTCTGTAGCATAATTCATATCCGAGGTTAATTAAGCCTGTTTGTGCTTTTATATTCAGTAAAATACACAGAGTTTTTGAACGGCACATACATGTCAATGTCTCCTTCCCATTTGTGGAGCGAATTTATATCCAAGGGTCTACCCAAGCTTCTTAGTGGGTTCATTTGAGTAAATTACCAGGGGTGTGTATTTATCTTATACAGGGATATCTTCATCAATAAAGTGTCTGTACATTTTAGAACAAACAGTATGTCTGACAGAGAGGTGGCAGCTCTTCACCTGCGAGTGGTGATGCAAAAACATTCATGGAGCAGGTCGCAGCACAGCAAGGGGGAGTTGCAGCAGGGGTCATCGGTGAGGCCACAACTGCGCTGTCATCTACGCGGCCTTGGTTTGTCTGACTAGCAACCCAAATGGCTCTTGATTGGTTGTCTAGGTCACCCACTTTCCTACAGATGACATCTGACAACCCCAGCCAAATGTCGGGGATGGGAACCTAGACACAACCCTTAGTTGGCGATGGCCCGGGGGAGCGGGTCAGCGTGCCCTCATGTCCTCAGCCCGCCTCTGTCCCATCGGTTCCCTCCAGCCAGAGATCTACTATGTGGTCTGGCTCAGCGCACTCATATAGTGAGGTGAAAAAATTTTTGAGGAGGGCAGTCAGCAGCTATTGGCAAGCGAAGAAAATGGGTCAATATCCCCTGCTTCTTGCTGTAGGCGGCAAGTTAGATGTTGAGAGTTGGCATGGGATGGTCATGTTGTTGTGAGGGGTCAAGCCTCTGCCATACCAACAAGGAAACCCCAACCCCCCCCCTGGTGATGAGGACACGAGTGACGCTGATAACCATAAATAGATGATGATGTAGCCGCCCGCGTTGGGTGCGGGGTGAGGAAAGGGCTTCATCATCGGCGGGAGAGAGGGGCGTCAGCTTGCGCGTCAGGCAGCGGCGGCAGCCTGCAAGTGGGTCGTGTGGCCGTGAAGTCAGCAGGATAGCAGGAAAGTGTGAGGTGGAGCCAAGCGGCCACGGGGTAAAAAAACCGCTCGCAGGTCCAAGAAAAGTTAGCGGCACAGGGGTCTCAGCGAGGGGCAGCGGCGCAGTAGTCACTCAGTGCGGAGCGTTGGCGGTAAAAAATCGATTACTCGGCGTGTGGCAGTTCTTGCTAAAACACCGGAGGAGACCGAATTGGGTATATGTAGAATCTGTAAGCAGAAAGTGGAAGCGTGGCCAGGGGGTAACGTTGGCACCACGGCCCTGCGTCAACACACATGCTGCGTACCATCCGGTGGCCTGGGAGAAACGGGGATCAGTTGTGGTGGTCCATCCTGCCACCGCAGCAATAGCAGCAGCAGGCGCCCAGTGGGCACGCATGCATTGCAGCAGGTCAAGGCATCCACCAACTCTGCAGAAGGGAGCTGTTTTCTTCTTTACATCATTCCCGGTTCAGATGGCTCCTAGCTACCTCGCTACTCATGGCGCCAGCAGTCGTTCAGCGAGGCGGATTGCAAAGAGACACAATGTATGCGTCCAACCATCCTAAGGTGCAGCTGCTGGACCGTGCTCCTGTCCAATTTGTTGGTACTGCAGTCTCCCTTTACAAATGGTTGGACTCTGCAACATTCAGTGAACTATTGCTTGTGCCGAGACGAGCTGGAGGGAGTCCAAGCCATAATTTCTTTTCCAAAAAGGCAGTACCAGAACTTCATAAATATGTTGAACGAAAGGTGGGCCAGTCCTTAAGTTATCGGTTTGTTACAGGGCAAGGATGCGCGGACGTCTGGAGCTGTAACTACGGGTCTGGGCCAGTACATGATCCTTTACGGCCCCATTGGGTGAATGTTGCTTCCGGCCAGGCACACACCAACAAACTTGGAAAGGAGAGCGCTTTACTCCTCTCACGTTGGCCAATACTGATGCTTCCTGCCCATTGTCTGCCTCCTCTTCATCCCACACCATCTCAGCCTCCACAAAGTACTGCTCCATCATACCACATGTGTGGGCAACTGCGGTGTCACGCAGTTCTACACCTGGCTTGCCTCGGCGAACGTAAAGTCACACAGTGGCACAGGGAGGAACTGCTCTCCGCGTCATGCAGCAAGTAGATCGCGATGTATGTGTGGCTTTTCTCCGCGCCAACTGCAAAATCGTGAAACCATGGTGACGGACAATGGAGGCAACATGGTGTCCGCGCTGCACCGAGGAGGGAATGGTTCCATGCGCCCTGCATGGCGCACGTGTACTATCTGGTTGTGAAAAGGATTCTGAAGTCTGCCAACGATCTTCAGAACATTCTGAAATGGCCAGGAAACTGTGCGAGTGCACTTTATCCATTGTACAAAGCCAAGGAACACCCTCCTGAGTTGAAGCGGCAGGAACGGCCTCCCCAAAACACTCTGATATGCGATGTTCTCCACCGTTGAAGTCCAGCCTGCATGTTGGGGGACCGACTCGTATGACACAGAGAAAGGCCATTAAGGATTTTTTGGATGATCCAGGCTGACAGAAGTACTCCCCTGTGTAACTTTGATGTCAGCCAGGGCAGCTCTTGACGTGATCACCTGCGTTTGTTTGAGGCCATGTCGAGGAAGGCCACGTTATTTGTCAGTCGCCAGGACTACGGGATGAAACTAACGTCATTCCACTGCTTCATGTCCTGGAACAGATGCTGAAAAATCTGTCCCTCGGGCAGGGGCTGGAGACGTGGCAAAGCTACATCTCGTGGCCACATGAGTCGGTGGGGACTGAATATGGAGGGGAGGGGGGGGACATATGGAGACAGATGCATTGTTGGTGAAATGAGTGGATTTTCTACCCAGGTGACAAGACGAGGGGGCAGGAGCAGCTGGAGGAGGTGGATGGAGCATGAGGAGACGAGGCAGATGACCCCAAGCACCGTGGCGGTTATTCAGTGGAACATGGAGGCAGGGGAGCCCCTCGGAGTCACTTGTGCGATGCCCGCAGCATGCTTATTTGCCTGGGATCAGTGACAGTCCGAATAGTCAGCATTCGGCAGAGGGATGACTTCTGGCTCTCCACTATTGGACCTCGCTACCGGTCCAATATGGGAGCCTTTTTTTTTCCAGCTATTGAGAGGGAGACAAACTCAAAAATACTATAGGGAAATCTTCCGTATATCAGTTGGCCGTGCCCTTTGTGCGGGCAATGTCCCTCCTCTGACTAGGTCTGACCGGGGGGTTTCTCAGCGCTCACCGTACTACTGCCGCCGGCTGCTGGGGGATAGGGTGAGGTTGTAGTTGGGGGGGTACGGAGCTGTACAGCTCCATCAGCAGTAACCAAAATCGGGAGTCACTGAAGAGCAGCTTCCTTCCCCCGCCAAGTGAGGAGGGGTCCCTCCACAAAAAAGCAGGACCTGGAGCAGCCCCCTGAACCAACAGGGGGTTGGCCTACTTGGACAGAAACCTGCCCCCCCCAAAGTTAAAATTTTTTCCGCTGGACTATTTGGGCAGCCAAACTGGATGTGGGGCCCCCGCAACTTGCTGATTTTGGCGGGTGGAAACTGCCCTAAACCGGGCCATTAGGGGCTCAGAGGGGGTTTTCCCAGTGGGGCGGGGCCTTCGTTACCCCAAGGAAAAACCCCCTTGTCCATAAATTTGGGGAACGACTGACCTTTGTCAAGATAAAATCGGGCCCGGGGGATCGGCCGGGGTTTTCCCACACCAATCCCTTTTATTAGACTACCCAGCCATGACGCCTCCCCCAAAACGGGTGAGAAATATTCTGGGTTCAAACTACCTCCCCTCACCAAATTTTTTTTTTTCTGAGCCCCCAAAACCCCCGAGGGCCACACATCTGTGACAGTTTCTCCATCTGCCAAAAAAACCCAAACTTTCCCGGGCGGTTTTTGGCCACCCACCTCCAAAACCTGTCATTTTCCCACTTTTCCTGACCTCTGGGCGCTGTGGCTGCTGCCAAAACCTCCACACGGTGTCATTGTCCCACCCCTGGGGCTTTTCCTTGTTTTTTCCCCCCTCCAGAATTCATTGTGCCACCCCGACCCATGTGCTGCTGGGGCTGCTGCCTTTGACCTCCCACGTGTCTTGTTCCATTGTCTGCCCTCTTTGTTTGCTGCTGGGGGCTACTGCCGGACCTCCCCACTCTCCCAAATTGTCCCCTCTGTGGCCTATCCTTTTTTTTTGCCTCCTCCTAAAGTCTTGTGCCACTCCCTGACCCATGCTGCTGCTGCCTGACCTAACACTGTGTCATTGTCCACTGTCTACCTCATGCTGCTGCGTGGCTGCTGCCGGCCCTCCACACTGTCATTGTCCCCTCTGGGGCCTACTCCTGTTTTTGCCACCCCCAAAATGTCATTGTGCCATCCCTACCTATCTGCTGCGCCATACCTACACACTTTTCTTTGTCCACGTTGCCTCATGCTCCTGCTGGGGCTGCGGGCCGTGACCTACATACTGTGTCATTGTCCACTTTTACCTCATGGCTGCGTGGCTGATCCCCTGACTACACATTGTCATTGGCCACGTCGACCTCATGCTGCGCGTTTTTGATGCCGTCAATTCAACACTGTTCTTGTGCCACTTTTTGGGCAATCCGTTTTGCACCCTCCAAATGCATTGTGCCACCCCTACCTCATCTGCTGCTGCCGTACCTACCACGTTCTTTGTGCCACTGTCTGACCTCTGCTGCGCGTGGCTGCTGCGTACCTACACACTGGTCAGGTGCCCTGTCTAACCTCTCGCTGCTCCCCGTGACCTCCACCTTTGTCATTGTGCCACTTTTGGGGCCTACCCGTTTTTGCCCCCTCCAGAATGCAATCGTGCCATGTCTGACCTCATCTGCTGGGGCTACGCCGCACCCCCCACACTCGTCACAAATTTTCCACCGAGCCTCACTTGTTTTTTTCCAGCTTTCTCTGGCATGACTTTATCAGGCAACATTTCCCCTTCATTTTTTTGGGTCTTTTTGCCCTTAAGTCCCCCGGGAATTTTATAGTAAGCGATTCTAAAGCGGGGGCATCACTGCGTGTCATACTAAAAACAACTTGTATGAAACCAAACCAAGCCCCTCGCATATTTGGGATGGCACAATTCTACACCCCTGCAGGCTCTGGCAGCCGGGGAAATAGAAGTTTTTAACGTTTTCCCGTGCCGAAGTAATTCGGAACAAAGTTATTTTTTGCCGAGAAATTCGGCGAAGTGAACGAAACGAATTTCGGGAAATTCGCCCATCTCTATACATTACCAACTCTGCTGGTACAGTATACACGTCAGAGATTTGTGGACATAGACCTTGGAGAACCTGGCCAGGAGCAAAATGAAAATTTAGCTACCAAACATGATAAATGCCCTCAGCAAACTCATATGTTTACACAGCCTGACAAATCAGTAGAAAGGCAGAGGTACGGTAGCCGAAAAATGTCTTCCCAATTGTTTCATCAGTGATATTATTACTAGATATTCTGGCAAGAGACAATTTGAGAATTCACAATCTGTTCTTAGTAGCTTGTTTATTTCTGCATCGAGCTCCTTTATAGGACTCTCAAGTAATGGCACAGCTTATATTCTACCATTAGTACAGACATGAAAATGCCACTAAAATCAAGAAACTGATCTTAATATGAAAACCTAAAATGTTACAAAACCCTACCAAATGCCCTGCAGCAGTGAAAAGGAAAACGGAGGGTTAAACTCTTCCTCGCCTGTATTGTTTTCTAACTAGCATAAATTGAAAGCGCGTTTTAGCAAAATGCACCAGTTTAAGGTTTCTTCTTTGGTGCGGCAATACAGGAGAAATTTGGGATTTTGATGACACCGCCACGCGCTATTAAACCTGTTACAGGTTACTGAGCAAGGCTCCATCATTTTAAATTCCATTCCAAAGTCATTTTAACCTAACAAAGCAAAGCAGCTGGTGTCTGCACAGTAATGGGTGAAGACTGGGGGGTGAGTGTCTGAGATGTGTGCTAAGTACATAGCATACTATATATACTGCTATTGTAAAAGGAAGCTTACTATCAGGCTTAACCAATGGTTCACAGGTACAGAAATAAGATGGTATTTTATAGGTAAAGTTATAATTCACATTCTTCTTAACCAGGGCTGGGATAAGGTTTCTGGTGCTTTAGGCAAATTAGCATAAAATGTAGCTCCCTCTCCCAAGGAAAATTCAGCCTGCTTTATACTTCTTTGTGCCCCCTTACTGTCTGGCATGAGGTGGTGCCCTAAGTGGTCATCTATCTCTGCCTACCTTTTGTTCCAACCATGCTCTTAACCATTTCCTGTCTGCGGCATGTACAAGTGCACTGAGACTGTGGTCACTTCATCATTAAAATTAGTAAAGGTCATAAAGGCGAAACCTGCACCAATTATAATATTATGGGAAATACTTGAAATGTTCTAACACTATACACAGTCACATTATTATGACCACCAGCTAATATCCTGATCAACTCCCTTGTGAAGCACTAGCAGCAGCTAGATGGGCTGGGAGTGACTCAATAAGGTTCTGTTAGGTTGTTACAGGTGTCTGGAGCCATGCTGACTGCATCCTACAACTGTTGGAGTGCTGTTGGAGTGTGGGCATGGAGGAGGATCTATATATCTGACACAACAATCAAGGTGGTCCCAGAGACACTCAATTGGGTTCAAGTCTTGGGGAATTAGAGGGACAGTTTACTACTTCAAAGTCTTGTTCATGCTCTTCCAACAATTGTTTGATATTTCTAGCTTTCTGCGTGTCCCATTGTCTTGCTGGAAGATCTCAGCTGTAGGGAAGACCATCAGCATTTATGGGTGTCTGTGATCTGCAAGGATGGATTCATACCTAAATTGGTTAAAAATGCCTTTCACATGGATGAATGACCCAGAAAATGCCAAAAAAAACATTCCCCAGATTATAATACTGCCACCACCAGCTTGTGTTCTTCCAGCAATGGTTGCTGGGTGTTTGTTCTGTGATGTTTTTTCCCTGACACACCAACATCCATCCATTTGATGGAGCAAAAAACATGAATTATTAGAGAATGCAACACTTTGCCAATTAGCAGAAGTCTAATTCAAATACCACCATGAAAATGTAAGCCTTTCCTGCCGATATAACTTTCGTAGCAGAGGTGCAGTGACCATTTGACTGCTTCAGAGCCCTATATTCAATGAACTGTTGTTTATGTTGAAGAATATACAACAGCTACAGCTTATGTTAAAAGAACTTAAGTCATACAGACAGTAGGTGGCGCTGAGTTATGTATTAAGTGTTTCTTTGCTTATGCATTGCTATGCTAGTTCTTGTTACTGTAATGTTAAGCATCTCTCTTGTATCCTCCATGTTTGGGGATTCACATGTACAGATGTAATGGTGCCTTGTAAACTCAGTAAACATCTTAAATGGATTTACTTACACAACGGTCTGTATGCCTTTGCTTCTACTCCAGATAGCTGCAATCTGCAACAGTTTAAGGCACATGTCTGGAAGCCCCCTAGTTCATTTTGCCTGTGAGCTGCTGCACTGTAGCATGTTTGTTCGCCTTTGTGCACCTTTGTATCCAACATTCACACCTCACATCAATAGCACAAGGTGCTCCACAGTTTCCATGATTCTGATTTGAAATGGTGCCAGTTGTCCACTCACGATACACACCACCACAGCAGTATGTGAACACTTAACAAATTGCACCGTTTTATAAATACTGCCTCCCTTGGCCTGAAACCCAATAATCATCTCTTTTTGCAACTCTGGTAAATCACCCCTTTAACCCTTGACAGCAACAGACAGCCTATAACACACCATATATACCCACCAAGCCAGCTCATTACACGGGACATCCTTCATGAGCTATTTCCTCTGTTAAGATAATAAATTAGGTGTAGAATTATCTTTTGTTCTACACCTTACCTATTGCTTGTCTCTGTCCAAATTGCATTGTAAAAACTGGTCTCAGCTGAGAGCTTAAGAAATTCACACCACACACCGGTCTGATGCATCATATCTGTTTTATATAAGCGAGTAACAGCCTCATATCTCTTTCGTTGGTATGTCTGACGGATCATATGATTGGCTAGTTGGCTGTTGCTAAGGCTGTTGCTAAGGCAGATTTGCATTTGCACAGTATAGCTAGACATATCAAGTGTCCTTGTACCCTTCCTGTACCCTTCCTTCCCTTGTACTCTACAATGCAATTTGGACAGAGACAACCAATTGGCAAGGTGTAGAACAAAAGATAATTCTACACCTAATTTACTATCTTAATATTTGGTGCCGTGCCTCTCAGATGGCCCGAGGACCCGAGACTAGACCCCTGGGGGGCCGACGCCCTGCCATCGGCTGCATGATCCTGGACTGTCCAAGTGGAGCCTGATCAACTCACCAACTGGTAAGTTCACTGGTTTTATACATCAGTGACTTATCCGTGTTGTTGGACAGTCTAGTGGGAGTTCCTGGTTTTTTTGCCGACTCTCTGGGTGGACCTGAAAGCGTCCAGATTGTGGTCTTGAATCCTAGCATGCGTATCTATATACGTATGCCTGCTTGACACCTGCTGACATCAAAAGTAGGAAGGGGTTATAATATTGTGACTCAAGTTTGTAGATGGGTATAGCTGTTTAAACCATATTCTTCAAAATCTAGACAAGAGCTGTTAAGGGTAGATATCATGGTGTAGAACAAAACTTTAAGTTTCAATAAAATTCCATGTATCTCATTAGTAGCTTGAGTAAATGAAGACATTTCAGTTTTAAGAAACAAAGTAGGAGAAGAAGTGAGCTACTTCCTCCTTCACCCATATTTCTATTGAACTGTATTTCCCAGTATCCTTTGTAACTCCAAAGTAATAAAACCCTAATCCTTTGTACTTTATAAGTTATACGCTAGGAATGTGCCAAACACATCATTGATGGACCAGTAAAAATTTGTTCATGGATACATAGTACTTTTTCACACTTTACAGGTATTGATTCAAGCATGTCTCCGCAAATTAAGAGAGATGTGAGGATTCTCTGACCATAATTGACTACCAATAAGAATTAAGGAAGGAATACTCTATAAGTTATTGGTTAATAATATACTGTATGTAAAAAATAAAGGCATTTAGGGCGACGTGTATGAATTGTGGCGCTTAGACGTCATTTTGAATGCATATAATAACAGTGTGGAACGCGCCCAAATGTATGATCCTATCACTGGTGGCTTCATAAATTTAGCGTGTCTATTCTTGTTTTTTGTGCGCGACGCCATTTGTATGCACATTATTAGCCACATTACTGCGCAAGATATTGGTCTGGAGTAGAGATGAGCGAACAGTAAAAAGCTCGCTGCGCCCGATCTCAGAGGGTGTGCAGGAGGTGGGGCGCACTAGAGCCGTAGCGCAGCTATAGATTTCTCGCTTCACTGCGGCATTTCAAAATCAATAAAAGAGCAAAAACCTTTTATACCTTGTCTGGTCTAACAATACTCAACGCATTTCTCGCCTGCATCGGCGCTAGATCAGGAGAACGTGACACAGGAAAGACCGGTAAAGATCGCACATTTAAAATACAGAATTAGCTCTGATTGGTCAAGTTATTCCTGCAATCGCTACTTGAGCGACAAGGAACCATTATTTCCTATGGGAGTTTGTGCAGCCAATCAGGCGGTATAATTCAAAAGACATCACCTAGAATAAAGCTAATCGGTGATTGGACAGAAAAAGAGGGGCTTGGCCATTTTAACCAATAAGGAAACGAGCTATTCGAGACACATAATATGCTATGGGAGAATTTCAGCCAATCAGGATACGAGCTACTCGTTCCACTATATTCTATGGGGATATTTATTAGATCCCTATTGGTTAAAAGAGGCAAATTCGTATCAACCAATCGAAAATGGAGCGACAAAAACTACATGTTAATCTATGGCATCAAGAAGAGCCAATCACAAACCAAGCTACAATCCCCATTATACTCTGTGGAGAGAGGAGCTCCCTCTCTGATTGGTTAAAACGAGAAGGGGCTCGGCAGAGAGAGCCAATCAGGCCCTGAGCTACTGTCTACACTATATTCTATGGGAAGAGTAGCTCTAAGCGTTAGGCGCATTACGGAACTTAGGGGCATTAGTAATGCACCTAACATGTATAAATGCTATAGACAGGCTGGAAATTAAAGAAAAGTCATTAGAATAGCATGTCAGTGAATAGAAACTATGGTACTTCACCTTGCTTGGAGGACCACAGGTCCCAGCAAGACCTGTGGTGTGCTAGCTCTTGCTGTATGTTGAATAAAGGGTGAGAGCAGCAAAAATACATTTATAGTTTTAGAGTCGAGAAACGTAGGCAAGGGTCAGGAACACGGCAGAGACAAGAACAACGATAACGCTTTCTCTAAGGCACGGAGGCAACAAAGATCTAGCAGGGAAGTGACATGGATCCATAAACTATATAGGGTCAGCGCCCGGCAATTAACCAATTACCCGCGTGCTGGCCCTTTAAATTTACATAAATGAGCGCACGCTAGGGTAAGTGGATAGGGCAGGTGCGCCCGCGGCCAGTAGCACGGCCATCGGTGCCACCTGTCCCCGCCGGGCGCCCGGAGAGAGGGGCATGGGTGCGTCCGCCACCCATTACAGTCATTAGTAGTAGAGACCCTTCTGATGAAGTAACCGGGATGCAGAAAGTGAGTATATGCAATTTGATCAAACTGCACACTGAATACCTTCATTTTATGCCTTTATAAAGACAGCAGTAATGCATTGTAAATGTTTCACTAATTCATTGTTTATATGGGTTTTAGTACCTGCTGGGTGCTGCTACTGTACTTGGGGTGCTATCTATGAATTCACATGCACCATTTTTGTAACTTGCCACCGACACACCAGTTCTAAATAGAAACTGTGTGTAATACGACTATAAGAATGAATGTGTTATGTGCCAAACATTTTTGCTGCATAGCACTCTAAATTGGCGCATAGAGAGTTATGCGACAAATTTTATATGGCAGATTTGCACCAAACTTTGGTGCATTAAAATGTGTCATCAGGCGCACATTGCACCAAGTTTGACCGTACACCTGTTCATACATCTATAGAACCGGCAACATACGGCAAAAAAATGGCGAAGACGAATTCATAGATGTCGCACTTGGTGTTTAAGAAGCTGCAGACTCATCAGTCTTAGTCAGGGGAATAAAGTATTATGTCAGAGCTCTAGCAAATAATTCTCTAATATTTTAGAGTCCAGATCCTTTGTTAGCTTACTGTCTGGGAGGAATTCAGTATTGGGGGTAACTAGGGGCGAAACTTAATTGCTAAACCATTGGAGTTGGGTTTAATGGATATTCCCATCTCATATCCACTGGCTGGCATGAATTTGTGTCTGCGCACAATTGACTGTCCATGTTCAAACCCCCCTAGAGGGAAGGGAAGGCTACTCTTTCCCTGCAGGGGCCACAGATTCGGCCACCAAGGAAAACATGAGATGGGGAAAAACCCCTAATAAACAATATTTTTGTCACTTTTTGAAGCTAAATTTGGAAAGAACTGCAGTCATATTCCTATTAACAGATATGGCTGTCAAAGCTATGTGTCTAATTTATTTATTTGTCTAATGGTTTGGTTTTCTGAGGCCCAATCTTCAGCAATCAGCTGATCACTATGCCACTATCACTATCACTAATTTATATCTCATTGCTAGGGCTGAGTCCATAAGAGCAAGACCCACGATTTGTGAGCTACTTTCCTTCTCCAGTGGTGGTGAAGGAATTCTGAGCCACGTCTTCATGAGACAACCCCTAATAAACCCATTAATAAACTATGGAAAACATGTATGAAGGGGGCCGTGCCTGTTATCTGGCATCCAAAATCTGTAGTGACTGTTTTTATGATGTATGAAAAAGTACCCTCCAAACATTGGGGCCTGGCAACACTTTGTAAAGCGCAAAGATTTTGGGGGGTTCTGGGGATATCGTACATATTCCATAGGAGTAGAAAATTTATAATTTTTTTTGGGGATAACATTAGAAAAGCCACGGGTAAAGGGGTCTTGAGCCCCACTTGTCGTTTTTCTACACTGCCCTGAGTATGACCTGCGAAGAACACTCAACCAAAACGGGGAATTCTACAGCTTTTTAAAACTATTTAGAAGGCCCCGACAGCCCAAGTTCTCATGTGCCCTATATGTTTTTACTCTCCAACAATAAAACTATTCTAGCAAAACGTACCTTATTTATGATAACAAACCAAGTGCACCTTTTTACCCTGCTCATAAAATCGATAGGCAAGTTTTCTATACAGGAGAAAAAGTGCCGCTCAGGCTTTGCGGATGATGCATGGTACAATAGCTTATAGAGGACACCAGATATTCCTTTATACCGTTTTTCATTTCTAGCCTTATTTTTAGCCTATGGTACAAAAGAGTCAAGGTCCAAGCAAGTTTCAAGCTCTTGAATTGATGAGAATTGCAAGGAAAAATAAATGACTGATCAATAGGAATAAGGCTTCATATAGACACACGAGACTACATGTACTCTGAATATTCAATCTGTCTTGTATCTTTAGAAATTATAGAAAATGTAGATAAAGCTCTACAATCTAAGTGAAAATCATTGCATATATATATTGCAGACCCTCTCAAGTAAGTTAAAGTTGACAGGACAAAGATGTTACATACTTAGAGCAGGCTGCAAAGGATTTCTGGCGTACCACTAACGACCCATGAAGAGGTGGGGTTGTGCAAATCACACCCAAAAAAGACTGTGCCACCAGTTTGGGACAGTCCAGGACATTCCATGGTGGTATGATGGTGGTCTGGAGTAGTTTGAGCCAAGTTTTGCAGGTCTCACTTAGAAGAACTCTCAAGGCAAAACCTATACACTATGTTATTTCTACTGCAAGGTGGATATTCCAAGAGAAAAGTCCTGTATCATGGACCATCATAGTTCCCTGGAGGGCTTTATTCACATTGATGACCTAAAACGGCTCTTGAGATTTCCAGACATATGGGACCACTGTCATCTGTTCAGTAGGATGCAGACTAAAAGAAATTTGCTGTATAAAGCGAGCCACTGTGCCATGCTGTCTACAGTGTATCATACAGCCATATGTCTCTTATACAGCTCTGGCTGGAGAGGGGTTAACAAGTCACCATGAAACATCAGCACGCCACACAATTCTCTTGATTTATATTCCTTTCAGGGTTTTTAAGATCTACGTTATCACATCATACTGTATAATAACAGCGCAGTAATTGTTTTGGCGGATCCTTCCCAGCACTTAATTATGCCGCTGTCACTTACTGGCCTCTGTCTCACACAATAACCTTGCCGCAGCAGAATAGCCAAGCAAGGCAATCAACAAAAGAATTCAGACTGACATGACAAGAAGTGGCAAATGTGAGCCCTCTAAAGCTTTTTTTGGAAATGGACTTGGTTTTCAATCCTTCTGTCAGTCCCTCGGAAGTGCAGAAGGAATATGATAAGTTTACTGGTAATGAGATCAAAGCACAGCTATCTATTTATGATGGTGCATAAATTACAATGTATGATGATGTTAAAGTGGTAAGATGGTAATGTCTGCAAGCACCATCATGCAATTGTATTTATGGTTAATTCATTCCCACCACCACACACAGGGATTTTCATTTATGTCATAATCATTTGCCTGCCACCTTCCTGGATCCTTCAAGGGGTTGTCTCACTACATTGATTCATCTCACCTCAGTCCTGTTTTCTTGGTTTCATTTTGAATTCCGGGGCGTGTTTACTGGCTCTACTAGCCTACAGTAGAAGCCAGGACTGTAGCTATAGCAACCAGTGCAGGCAGCCTATCATGAGAGATTGAACAGGTCTGTAGCTATAGCGACCTGAAGAGCTGATGCAGCTCATACAAGAGGGGATATCTAGGAATAGGTAGGACACTGTTAATGAACACATATTGCAAAGTGACTTGTTTTTGCAAGATCTTTAACATAAAAAGCAATCCTTGTAGTGAGACAACCCCTTTAACTTTTTAATTTTTTCCATCTATATTCACACGTGAGAGTTTGTTTTCATACAGGACAAGATGTCCTTTTAAAGAAGTTGTACCATGATAACAAATGATAAAAAGCAATATTTGGTCAGTACATCCAAATCAATTTTAATTTTTTTTTTATAGATGCACGCTAACATGGCAACAAAAAGTAATGCAAACACCACACAATATCAGCAGCACTCTATGAGCAGTAAAATACAGTCAAATAAATTTTTTCTAAAAGCATTTCTGCTACTTTAGAATACATGAGAATTTGAGGTTCTTAGCGTACATTTTTTATCAAAACTGTAATTGCCCATCTACCGCAACAAGGTGATCACAATACAGGTGGGGACCTACTCTGATATTTTATGTCTCTTGGTGTCTGTTCAATCTCCAAATTTTCAGGGAAAGAAGATCCCAACTACTCTCTGTCCTGATGAAAAACAGACTTTGTGGATGGTTTGGATGTGCTGATCAATTTTTGCTTTTAAGACTGTTTGTATGTGGTAGTGGCTAGCGCCCATTTTAGTTGTGCCCTACACACATCCACAAAGACTGGTTTTAATTAGAGAAGAGTGTAGTTGGGATCTTCCGTCCTTGAAAATGTGGAGGTCTGAACAGACAACAAGAAAGGTAATATGTGAGAGTAGGTCCCCATCTGTGTTGAGGTCACCTTGTCACGGTAGATGGGCAATTACATTTTTGATCAAAAATTTACACTAAGAACCTCAGATTTCCATGTATTCCAAAGTAGCAGAAATGCTTTTTTGAAAAAAAAATATATATTCCCTTTGACTGTTTTTAGTACTAATAAAATGCTGCTGATATTATGTTGCATTTGTATGATAGAAAATGATGGCATATTGCTAGTCTGGTATGTGCAATTCCCACCCCTAGGACATGCACCTATCTCGGGAACGGGCCTCCAAAAGTTACAGTGCAGACTGGAGAGCTGGGCGAGCTTGTGCACAGCTCTTCTTTCTGTTCGGAGTTCCGAGTAGAGTCAAACACTCTGCTCAGATGTACTCAGAACTCCCATAGAACAGAATGCAGCTAGCTCTGCAGTTTACTTTATAAGTTTCAGAGGCCCGTTCCCAAGATAGGTGCGGGTCATAGAGGTGGTAACCGCACCTATCAGTCTTTGATAACATATCCTAGCAATATGCCATCAAAGTCTATGGTGGTAAAACCCCTTTTATGTTACTATATATCTGGAAACCCCCATAAAATACTTTTGGGATAGAACATAAATATTGCAACATTTTGAAGGGGTTTTGTTTTTATGTAGTTCAATGAGGGTATAAATGACATGTCATCTTTACTCTGCAGGTCGGTATGATTCCAGTGATACCATATTTTTTGTGATGATTATTAGTGTTAATGAAACTGTTCTAGAAAAGTTTAGTTCTAGTAGAACTTCTGGAATTTTTAGAACTTGAACCGAACCAAATATTTTACTGTTCGTTCGAGTAAAGTACTAGTTCTAGTTCGACACGCCATTTTCAGTTTCATTTTCAGTGGCTTTCTGCACTTTTGATGGCCATAAAATTACCTTTCTGAACTTTTGGCGGCCATCCAATCAGTGCAGAGCACAGAGAAGTGTCAAAAATGTCATCGCTGAAGTGTAGGGCTCTCATTGGCTACTAAAATCACATGACCATGTTATATATATTTCGTGATATGCCTTGTGAACGCCATTTTCAGCTCATTTTCTGTACTGTACAGTCTGCTCTTAGTTAGTTAGATAGCATTTTCATCTCCATAGACACTAATATGGAGTTTGGTATTGCTGGCTGCATCTTTCCCAAGAAGCTGTTATTTGGCAACATTTGCAGGCTCACATAACGCCTAACTCTCATATACATGGATATATATTATACAAAGTGCTTGGATTTGCTTAATCATACTCAGTATCCAAAAGTTCAGTTTTTTGCAGTTTTGGGGGTTCGGTAATTCTATAACGCACCGTCTCCACATCTATGTGTCAAAGGGGCTTTTTGGCCCACTCAGGACGCAGGGCCCCATAGCAGCTGCTACCACTGCACCTCCAAAAGCTACGCCCCTACTTGCAAGCTGACCTCATCTTTTCAGTTAGCCATTGAAAGGAATGAAGTATTTTAGCCTCTCAATTTTTTTCTGTCACTCTTAGAGCCAAATTTTCTTCACTAAGTTGTTTCACGTATCCAGTTTACTGTTATGGATGGTAATTCCAGCTTCTCCTCACCTGTATAGGTATAAAAATTAACCAGAACATCTTCTCCCATAGACTTTAATGGGGTTCAAACGAGTTTGAGTTCAAATAGAACCTCGAACCAAACTCACAAACGTTCGAGGTTCTAATGGACACTACTCATTATGTTTAAGTATATTTAAAAATAACCTTTTTTTATTCCTACACATTTTCTGCGGGCTTAAGTGTAATTTCTATTAGTAACATTTTGATATACGCATGATTTTTTGATCACTTTTTATTCCAATATTTTGAGGACACAAACAGATCAAAGAAACACAATTTTGTAATTGACAATTTTTCCTATGAACTTTACCATACAGAATAAATCATTTTATATTTTAGCAGAGTGGACTACTACAAATGCGACGATACCAATTATTTTTAACATTTATTTCTTTTCTAAAATAGATAAAGGTGTGTGTTTTAAACTTTTAATTTATATTTTTTTATTTTAAAACTTTATATGGCCTGCTACAGCTTGTATCTAGCCTGGTTGTGTGCCTGTTCATAGGTAACTTACAGGTTGTAATTTGTAGTATAGAAGAAGAAAAAGATTATTCCACCACTGGGAGCAAAACAGTAACATGCAGTTACATGACGAGAATCTGCATAACTAAGCATATGCTAAATAGTTACACGTCAAATGTATGTATGAGATAGCCAAGAAGGTTGTCTATAAAATTAAGGTAGCCTCACGTTCAAAGCTGTAGTGGATGGTGAGATATGGAGCCTAAGGCCTCTTTCACACGGCTTATTTGGGCGCTGATTGGAGCCATACTGCGCGCTGTATTTGTGCTGCAGTACGGCTCCAATCTGTCCCAGTAACTACGGTAATCCACAGTTCTCATAGAGAACATGGATTCGTCATTCTCCCCGCTCGGCGAATCCGCCGCGGGGGAGAAAGTGACATGTGACATTATTTACGGCGTGGTACGCGCCGTAGATAATGACAGTCTATGGGCCGGCGAGTTCGGCCCCGCCCCGCTGCCACGGCTGCCGGCGTAATAGCAGGCGAAATCGTCCTCCCGCAATTACGCTGGCAATAAGCCGTGTGAACGAGGCCTTAAAGTCACAAGTTTAAAGCATTTTTCCCTTGTTCTTGTCAGTGTACGCTTAAAGGGGTGTTATCGTTTCATTAAATGGTCTTCAGAATAAGGGGACAGTGAAAACAAGCAACTTTGCAATTGGATGTCATTAGCAAAGCTGCCTTGTTCTCACAGTGTGGGACATGGGGTGCATAGGGTCAGATTAGTGTAAGGGTTAGGCTCCGGACGGGAGCGTCCTTGTTGGGACGATCATCCCGTTTTTTTGGCAGGTTAGGTTTTCATTTAGATTTTGTAGGGATTTTCTATTGAGTGCACTCCTTGACTGTTTTCGGCCTGGTGTTTACATTTTAATCATATATTTAATGAAAGTTATTTTTTAGTTTTTTCTCCCTATCTGATATTGTTCTCACAGTGTCCCTTATCTTGTGTTTTTATTTACACTGATATCCAGTGTGGGTCTAATCCCTCCTCCTTGCAATTCACTAGCTGAGAGCTCATTTACATTCTGTACAGCCCCTGGGTCGATTCACGGAGCTGTGTCTCTGACTCAGAGTTAGGGGCCGTAGCATTTTCATTTTATACAGGTAGAAGAAACAGAATTACACTGAAGGGCTTACACAATCAGGAAATAGCACAATTGTATCGATTCCCTGCCTGACTCAGAGTTAGGGGCCGTAGCATTTTCTGTCTCCACACCTAGCATAAACAGACTGCAGCAGATTTTACAATGAGAAAACATTACAGTTTTGTCCCTGTGCCTAACTCTCCTGCATACACGCAGATCTGTGCCGTTCTTAGAAAGCTGTAATACATCTCCAGCTGTGAGAGATCAGTGCTCAGATTAGATTGAATACAGCCTGTGGTATGTATACAGCTCTTATAAAATAAGACTGATAGGGAGAGACACAGTGATATGTGGACTCAGAGGGGAGGGGGGGGGGAGTCTCAGGCCAGCAGTGAAGGGGGGATGATGTCATCCAGATGGGAGGTTGAAGAAACGCCCCTGCATTCACAGAGTTGAGAAGCTGAGAGAAGAGTGAATCAGCCGAAGTAAGGAAGCGATACATCCCCTTTAACCCACCATGGTGGTGGTGGTGTGGGGGAGAAGGGTGTTATTCCTCCCATCCCCAGAGAGCTCTTTAACCTAGAAACAGCCCTGTGGGTCCTGATGGCTTATACACTGTTCTGCAATAGTATTATATGGCTCTCCTATAAGTAAGATGGTAGCCATGGAGGTCTTTATTATGCCCCCCACTGCCATGACAGCTGAGCAGCACCCAGAAATCTCAATGCTTGGGGGAGGGGATGTATCATGCAATGGAACTGTGTGCAGCATAATTTCTTGCATTAGATGTTAAATCTAAGCGGTTAAGAGGCTGGGATCAGAGTTAAAGGGAATGTATCGCTTCTTTAGTTCGTGTGTATCATTGTGCGCTCAGCTTCTCAGCTCTACAAATTCAGGGGCGTTTCTGACCCTCCCAGCTGGGTGTTTCTTAACCAAGGGGGATGACATCATCCCCCCCCTTCACTGTTCATGCTGCTCCCGAGGCTTCCCTTTCTCCCCCCCCAGTCAACATGTCACTGTGTCCTCTCCCTATGCAATCATCATCCCCCCCTTCACTGTTCATGCTCACTCCCGAGGCTTCCCTTTCTCCCCCCCAGTCAACATGTCACTGTGTCCTCTCCCTGTGCAGTCTTATTTTGTAAGTATGTTTACATACCACAGGCTTACATTCCATCTAGACAATCTTCTATGAACTCAGAGCACTGATCTCCTCTCACAGCTGGAGGTTTGTTACAATTTAATCCAGTCTTCTACGAACTCTTCCAGAACAGCACAGATCTCACTGCTATGTTTACACAGGAACATTTAGGCATCGAGGCACAATTGTGCTGTTTTCTGTTTGTAGAAGCCGTGCAGTATTATTGTGTTTCTTCTGGCTGCGCAGAGTGAAATTGCTGCCGGTCCCGTACTTTGAGTGGGAGAGGCAGCCTAATGCTCCGACTATGTTTGCATTAGGCATCGGGCACAATTGTGCTGTTTTCTGATTGTAGAAGCAGGTACAGTGCCTCTGTGTTTCTGCTGGCTGTGCAGAGTGAAATTGTGCCGCTCCCATATTCTGAGTGAGAGAGGCAGGAAAGCTCGCTCCCGTGAATACGACCGGTGGCCAGACAGAATGTAAATTATTAGAGCCATTAGCCAATGAAATGAAAGGAGGAGGAATTCGAGCAGCACTGGGGAACTGTGTTTGCAGAAACAGAAGATAAGGGATCTTGTGAAAACTAGACAGCTTTGTTAATGACATCCAATTGCAAAGTTGTTTGTTTTCACTGTCCCCTCATTCTGAAGACCATTTAATGAAATGATACAACCCCTTTAACTTCTATCCTGGCTCTTAGTGGCAGGTCCGGGCTGTAATTAACTCCATGCTTCCTTAACAACATCATACAGTAAGTATACAGCACATGTTGGTTAGGGTTTAACAAAATTTATCTAACATCAAATTGTCTGCCTTCTTAACATTGCTGGAACTGGCCTTGGTCCTGAAATTCAGAGGAGTGCAGAGGCTGTTGCTGAATGAGATGGGCTCGTACCACCTAATGACAGGAAACTGAAATAGCAGCACAGGGGAGGATAATTAAAGGCATGGACGATATCACCATCTATGAGAGAACCTACATGGAACACCAAACCTACAATAACATATTATCCAAGACATAAAGGGACTCAAACAACTCAAACTCTCATTACTGCTCTTATTCTTTCTCGTCTTGACTACTGCAACTCCTTGCTTATCGGTCTCCCTCTCTGCAAACTCTCCCCTCTTCAATCTGTCCTGAATGCAGCAGCCAGGCTCATCTTTCTCTCCATCCGCTATACTGACGCCTCTACCCTGTGTCAGTCACTGCACTGGTTGCCCATTCAGTACAGGATACAGTATAAACTCAGCATTCTCATTCATAAAGCTCTCCACAATGCTGCTCCTCCCTACATCTCCTCCCTCGTCTCTGTCTACCACCCCACCCGCTCTCTCCGCTCTGCTGCTGATATCAGGTTACACTCATCAATCATCCGAACCTCCCATGCCCGTCTCCAAGATTTCACACGTGCGGCGCCAATTCTCTGGAACATGCTACCACGGACGATCAGGCACACTCACAACCCTCACAGTTTTAAGAGGGCCCTGAAAATACATCTTCTCGGTCTGGCCCACCAAGATCCCTAACTGCTATCACACACATTTGTCACTCCCTACACTAGGGCACTCACAGGCACTTATCTGTATATAGATGTACTGTCAGGGTGGCAGGTTCATTAATTTTTCATGTAAACCACCCCCTATTTATGAAACAAGGCTGGACCATTGTAAACTTGGCACTTCTTACCGTATGTTTCACCCATACACCCGAATAGATTGTAAGCTCTCACGAGCAGGGTCCTCATACCTCGTGTCTCATTTGTAAGTACTTTTAATGTGTAATGTCTGTATGTTTACCCTTGAATTTGTAAAGTGCTGCGGAATATGTTGGCGCTATAGAAATAAAGATTATTATTATTATTACTAACCTAAGTGGCCTTCTTCAACCCCTGTACCCTGTGGCAGGTGCTAGGGCTGCTACAGCTATAGTTATGCACATGGGCTTGTGAACTGAATTTAATTTATTTCCAGGGGATGCTTGGATACATAGGTATGATAAAAGGCAAAAAAGAATGATTAGAAATTCCAATATGTCATCAGCTCACTGCTCAATGATAACATTATCTTCATGTTACCTGCAGAGACCAAGATTAATTTTCTAAATTTAAAACTGTGCAAAAGGTCAGGATTAAAGCTGCCAACCAAGTACCAGAGAATCCTGTTGTGGGACTAGGCTCTGATATAATAATGGTCTCAAATGTCCAGCAAATTACACCCCTATTTGGAGGTGACTTAGGGCGACATGTAAGAAAAGAGGCGCCTCCACGCCAGTTTTAAGATGTATTGAATGAATGTATAGTGCACCTGAATGAATGAACCTTTAAAAAATATGGTGTTTGGTATACCTTGTATAGTATAATTGATGTGTCTAATCTAGGCACATAGCAAAATGTTGGCACATAGCATATCATTGCTAGCATATTAGATGTGCCTACTTTAGGCGCATTCAAATGTGTCATGCCTGACGTATAATGCGCCTAGTTTTGGTGTACTACAATTCATTTATCTAGAGAATAAGGCATCAACAGTTTTTTCGTGCAAAATGGGAGATGTGGCCCTTTAGTGTTTTTTCTTCTTCTGGGTGGACTCACAAATTACAAGTTTGTTCTATCAATGATATTTTCTGTGTGTGGTAGGACACTATACAATTTAAGACTCGTAAGACTCGACACTTTTTAATGTGCCTAACATGAAGGGGTGTTCTGGGGTCGTGTCGCACAACACTCGTAATATTAGACACATATATGAATGTGGTTCGGCAAAGCTAGGCGCATTACTGCTCGAACAGGCAGACCCATCTCAATGGGGCCTGAGCCTGAGGAGTCGGTGGAGCTAGATTTGCTGTTAGGGAAAACAATGTCCAATATTTCTCAACTTACACCAGTACAATAATAAAAAGTAATTTATGATAATTATCAAACTATATAAAATTAAATTATTTCAATTTAATAAAAAAATGTATCATATAAAATTAATATAAATATATAATATCCCAAAATTATAAAAATATTTCCTATAAAATTTATTTAAGATTAAAATAATCTAAAACTAATTTTACATTAAATAACCTACTGATGATGTTGTTGAGATTTTTACATTTTTACTTCATTAAATTTTAAATGTATTTTTGCTGGTCTCACCCTTTATTCTGCATACAGCAACAGCCAGCACACCACAGTTCTTGGGGAGACCTGTGGTCCACCAAGCAAAATGAGTAC
This sequence comes from Phyllomedusa bahiana, assembly GCA_025379985.1. Lineage (NCBI taxonomy): Eukaryota > Metazoa > Chordata > Amphibia > Anura > Hylidae > Phyllomedusa > Phyllomedusa bahiana. The sequence continues at coordinate 130,070 of JAODAL010003832.1, read as the reverse complement.
CATAGTTTCTATTCACTGGCATACTATACTAAGGACTTTTCTTTTGTTTCCAGCCTATCTATAGCCTTTATACATTTTAGGTGCATTACTAATGTGCCTAAGTTCCGTAATGTGCCAAACACACAGGCGAGGTGCAATGAACTTGACACCATTTATGAATGCACAAAAACCACTTTCATACATTCAGTTGCATTTGACACTGGAAAATAGATGAGAAAATGAACTTCGATGTACCTAGGGCCTCATGTATGAAAATTCTCTAGGGCTAAAACACACTTTGTTGCCCATAGCAACCAATCAGAGCGTCCGTCTCATTTTTCCAGAGCACTCTATGAAATGAATGAGGCACTCTGGTCAACATAGTGCGTTTTAGACATAGACAGTTTTCATACATGTGGCCCCTAGTTCCATACATGTCTCCCATTGGGCCCAATTTGCCCTTTTTCCTTCCCTGTGTCATGTGACTTGTTAGTCTCAGGTGTGAATAGCAAGCAGGTGTGTTATATTTGGTGTTATTGCTCTCATACTGGTCACTGGATTTTCAACATGGCACCTCATGGCAAAGAACTCTCTGAGGATCTGAAAAAAAATTTGCTGTTCTACATAAAGATGGGCTAGGCTATAAGAAGATTGCCAGCACCCTGACACTGAGCTGCGGCATGCCTGCATTCAGTGGTTTAACAAGACAGTTTCCACTCAGAACAGGCCTCACCGTGGTCAACCAAGGAAGTTGAATGCAAGTGTTCAGTGTCATATCCATAGATTGTCTTGTTAAAATAGAAATATGAGTGCTGCCAGCATTGTTTTAGAGGTTATAGGGGTGGAGAGTCAGCCTGTCAGTGCTCAGACCATACACCGCACACTGCATTAATTTGGTCTGCATTGCTGTCATCCCAGAAGGAAACCTCTTCTAAAGATGATGCACAAGAAAGCCTGCAAACAGTTTGCTGAAGACTATTATGCTATGGTCTGATGAGAACAAGATAAACTTATTTGGTTGAGATGATGTCAAGCATGTGTGGCGGCAACCAGGTGAGGGCTGTCTTATCTACAGTCAAGTATGGTAGTGAGAGTGTCATGGTTTATTGCTGCATGAGTGCTGCTGGCATTGGGAAGCTACAGTTCATTGAGGGAACAATGAATTCCAATATGTACTGTGACATACTGAAGCAGAGCATGATCCCCTCACTTCAGAAACTGGTCCGCAGGGCAGTATTCCAACATAATAATTATCCCAAACACAGATCCAAGGCAATCACTGCCTTGCTAAAGAAAATATCTCCAGAACTAAACCTATTGAGCATTGTGGGTCATTTCAAACAGGGGGTGAAGAAGTGCAAAGTCTCTTACATCCATGGAGGAGTGAAAAAAGATTCCAGTGGCTGCAACCTGTGAAGCTTTTGGTGACCTCCATATGTAAAAAGAGTTAAGGCAGTACTGAAAAATAATGGTTTGTGCTCTTTTTTTGGGTTGCTAGTGGTTTAGATATTGTGGGCTGTGTGTTGAGTTAATTAGAGGGTACACCAAATTTGCACTATTAAACAAGCTGTACACTGACTACTTTACTTTGTTTTCAAAGTGTCATATCTTCAGTGATTTTCCCATGAAAAGATAAAATACAATATTTAAAAAATGTGATGGTGTATTTATTTTTTTGAGATACTGTAGTTTCTTTTATAATTTGATGCGAATTTTGAGTAAAAAAGTTTGAGAAAAATTTTGTGATGCTGAAACTGAAAGTACTGTTGACCCCACCCACAGACATTGATTGACATTTAGCTTTGTGCACACACTGATAAAGGGAAGCAGTCAATCACTGCATGTTGGGCGGGGTAAGCAGGACTTTTATTCTCTCTTAAGGAGCCCATTCAGTTTTTTTTTCTGCTTTTTTTCTCTACAAAATCATATAACCCAAAAATATCACACAGCTCAGCTTCTCTTCCTCTATCATATCCTGCTCTTAGAGATGTTAGCATAAACCCCCTGACAGGTTCCTTTTAAAGAAGAGTTAAAAAAAAAAAATCCAAGTAATATTAAAAAAAATAAAATTTTTCCCTAACAAAATCCTTTTGTATAGAAAATAAAAATAAAAAAACAAAACCTGTATATAAAATTGGAATCACTACGGCCACAATGATACAAACTAGAAAATGATCACATTATTTATCGTACATAGTAAACAGAGTAAAACATGCATTGTTTTGCTAATTTTCTTCCAAAAAAAACCATAAAGGAAAGCGATCAAAAAGACTTATGTACCCAAAAATGGTGCCAATAGGAACTAAAAGTTATCTCACAAAAAAACAAGACTTCATTCAGCTCAGTCAAAAGAAAAAGAAAAATGTTATAAGTCTTGGAATTCGGAGACAAACAAACTACATTTTTATATAAAAAGTGTTTCTTGTTGTGCAGAAGTGAAATAAAATAAAAAAAACTATAAAATTATGCCATAATAAAGCTGACCCACAGAATAAAGATATCACAGTATGTTTACTGTATGGTAAATGGTGTGAATTTAAAATCCCCCAAAAAACTGTGGCGGAATTATTGTTTTTTTCTTCCTGTCCTCCTTGACAGAGTTAATAAAAAAAATAATCAATACGATATATGTACCTCAAAATGCCATAAAAAAATAATGCTTGTCTGGAAAAAAAACAAAAAAAGTCCTCATATTTTGACAGAGAAATAAAAAAGTTGCAGCTCTTTTAACGCGATGATGAACAAAATGAAAGAAAAGTTGCTTGGCCCTTAATGGGTTAAGGGGATTGTTTCACCATGCTGTTTCACAGAGCCAAAAGAAGCATTAGCTTCATGCATCCTCTCTCTTCCTGGTCAGGCTGGGATGGTACTATAGCAGTGATTAGCATATCAGCTCCACATTCACAGCTCTTCTAATTTCTCTGACATGAGGCCGAGAGATGTTACATATAGAGCAGGAAAAAAGCAAAGGAGACATGTATTTGGATAAAGTCTTCAATTACCTGTCCCTACATGTTGAAAGCTAATCTTTGTAGTGAGTCAAATATGTTTTTTCCATCTTTACATATTATTGGGGCATTAAATCTTATAAAAGAAAAGTTGATAAAAGAGTTACTTAAGGTATCTCAAAATAGTCAAGATTTCTGAGCATCTGTCTCATTTTTCCAGTTCACTATATGAAATGAATGATTCACTCTGATTGGTTGCTATGTTCAACAAAGTGAGTTTTAGACGTAGACAGTTTTCATACATGTGGCCCCTACACTCACCGGCCACTTTATTAGGTACACCATGCTAGTAACGGGTTGGACCCCCTTTTGCCTTCAGAACTGCCTAAAATTTTCGTGGCATAGATTCAACAAGGTGCTGGAAGCATTCCTCAGAGATTTTGGTCCAATTGACATGATGGCATAACACAGTTGCCCCAGATTTGTCGGCTGCACATCCATGAAAGCGAATCTCCCCCTTCCACCAATCCCAAAGATGCTCCAATTGGATTGAGATCTTGTGACTGTGGAGGGCCATTTGAGTACAGTGAACTCATTGTCATGTTCAAGAAACCAGTCTGAGATGATTCCAGCTTTATGACATGGGGCATTTATCCTTCTGAAAGTAGCCATCAGATGTTGGGTACATTGTGGTCATAAAAGGGGTGGACATGGTCAGCAACAAAACACAGGTAGGCTGTGGCGTTGCAACGATGCTCAATTGGTACCAAGGGGCCCAAAGAGTTCCAAGAAAAAAATTTCCCCCACACCATGACACCACCACCACCAACCTGAACCGTGGGTACAAGGCAGGATTGGGTCCATGCTTTCATGTTGTTGACGCCAAATTCTGACCCTACCATCCGAATGTCGCAGCAGAAATCGAGACTCATCAGACCAGGCCCAAAGTTTTTTCCAATCTTCTACTGTCCAATTTCGATGACTTGGCAAATTGGAGCCTCAGTTTCCTGTTCTTAGCTGAAAGGAGTGGCACCCGGTGTGGTCTTCTGCTGCTGTAGCCCATCTGCCTCAAAGTTCGCCGTACTGTGGCGTTCAGAGATGCTCTTCTGCCTACCCCCTTTGGTTGTAACGGGTGGCTATTTGAGTCCTGTTTTCCTTTCTATCAGCTCGAACCAGTCTGCCCATTCTCCTTTGACCTCTGGCTTCAACAAGGCATTTCCGCCCACAGGGCTGCCGCTCACTGTTTGTTTTTTTTTTTTCGGACCATTCTCTGTAAACCCTAGAGATGGTTGTGCGTGAAAATCCCAGGAGATCAGCAGTTTCTGAAATACTCAGACCAGCCCTTCTGGCACCAACAACCATGCCACGTTCAAAGGCACTCAAATCACCTTTCTTCCCCAACTGATGCTCGTTTGAACTGCAGGAGATTGTCTTGACCATGTCTACATGGCTAAATGCACTGAGTTGCCGCCCGTGATTGGCTGATTAAAATTAAGTGTTAAAAGACAGTTTGGACAGGTTTTACCTCATAAAGTGGCCGGTGAGTGTAGTTCCATACATGTCTCCCATTGGGCCCAATTTGCCATTTTTCCTTCCCTGTGTCATGTGACTTATTAGTCTCAGGTGTGAATAGCGAGCAGGTGTGTTATATTTGGTGTTATTGCTCTTATTCTGGTCACTGGAATTTCAACATGGCACCTCAGGGCAAAGAACTCTCTGAGGATCTGAAAAAAAAATTGTTGTTCTACATAAAGATGGGCTAGGCTATAAGAAGATTGCCATCACACTGGACACTGAGCTGCAGCATGGCTGCATTCAGTGGTTTAACAAGACAGTTTCCAATCAGAACAGGCCTCACCGTGGTCAACCAAAGAAGTTGAATGCAAGTGTTCAGTGTCATATCCATAGATCAGGCATCCTCAAACTGTGGCCCTCCAGCTGTTGGGAAACTACAACTCCCATCATTCCCACTGTTATAGATCATATAAATGCATCATGGGAGATGTAGTTTTCCAACAGCTGGAGGGCCGCAGTTTGAGGATGCCTGCCATAGATTGTCTTGTTAAAATAGAAATATGAGTGCTGCCAGAATTGTTTTAGAGGTTATAGGGGTGGAGAGTCAGCCTGTCAGTGCTCAGACCATACACCGCACACTGCATGAAATTGGTCTGCATTGCTGTCATCCCAGAAGGAAACCTCTTCTAAAGATGATGCATAAGAAAGCCTGCAAACAGTTTGCTGAAGACTATTATGCTATGGTCTGATGAGAACAAGATAAACTTATTTAGTTGAGATGATGTTAAGCATGTGTGGCGGCAACCAGGTGAGGGCTGTCTTATCTACAGTCAAGTATGGTAGTGAGAGTGTCATGGTTTATTGCTGCATGAGTGCTGCTGGCATTGGGAAGCTACAGTTCATTGAGGGAACAATGAATTCCAATATGTACTGTGACATACTGAAGCAGAGCATGATCCCCTCACTTCAGAAACTGGTCCTCAGGGCAGTATTCCAACATAATAATTATCCAAAACACAGATCCAAGGCAATCACTGCATTGCTAAATAAAATATTTCCAAAACTAAACCCTATTGAGCATCTGTGGGTCATCTTCAAACAGAGGGTGAAGAAGTGCAAAGTCTCTTACATCCATGGAGGAGTGAAAAAAGATTCCAGTGGCTGCAACCTGTGAAGCTCTGGTGACCTCCATATGTAAAAGAGTTAAGGCAGTACTAAAAAATAATGGTGTGCTCAGTTTTGATGTTAGTGGTTTAGATATTGATGGCTGTGTGTTGAGTTAATTAGAGGGTACACCAAATTTGCACTATTATACAAGCTGTACACTGACTACTTTACTTTGTTTCAAAGTGTCATATCTTCAGTGATGTCCCATGAAAAGATAAAATACAATATTTAAAAAAATGTGATGGTGTATTTATTTTTGTGAGATACTGTAGATCTATATAATTTGATGCTGAATTTTTGAGTAAAAAAGCTGAGAAAATTTGTGATGCTGAAACTGAAAGTACTGTTGACCCCACCCACAGACATTGATTGACATTTAGCTTTGTGCACACACTGATAAAGGGAAGCAGTCAATCACTGCATGTGGGCGGGGTAAGCAGGACTCTTATTCTCTCTTAAGGAGCCCATTCAGTATTTTCTCTGCTTTTTTTTCTCTACGAATCATATAACCCTAAATATCACACAGCTCAGCTTCTCTTCCTCTATCATATCCTGCTCTTAGAGATGTTAGCATAACCCCCCTGACAGGTTCCTTTTAAAGAAGAGTTAAAAAAAAATCCCAAGTAATATTAAAAAAAATATAATTTTCCCTAACAAAATCCTTATGTATAGAAAATAAAAATAAAAAACAAAACCTGTATATAAAATTGGAATCACTACGGCCACAATGATACAAACTAGAAAATGATCACATTATTTATCCTACATAGTAAACAGAGTAAAACATGCATTGTTTTGCTAATTTTCTTCCAAAAAAAACCATAAAGGAAAGCGATCAAAAAGACTTATGTACCCAAAAATGGTGCTAATAGGAACTAAAAGTTATCTCACAAAAAAACAAGACTTCATTCAGCTCAGTCAAAAGAAAAAGAAAAATGTTATAAGTCTTGGAATTCGGAGACAAACAAACTACATTTTTATATAAAAAGTGTTTTTTGTTGTGCAGTAGTGAAATAAAATAAAAAACTATAAAATTATGCCATAATAAAGCTGACCCACAGAATAAAGATATCACAGTATGTTTAATGTATGGTAAATGGTGTGAATTTAAAATCCCCATAAAAACTGTGGTGGAATTATTGTTTTTTCTTCCTTCCTCCCTAAAAGAGTTAATAAAAAATAATCAATAGGATATATGTACCTCAAAATGCCATTAAAAAATAATGCTTGTCTGGAAAAAAAAAAAAAGTCCTCATATTTTGACAGAGAAATAAAAAAGTTTCAGCTCTTTTAATGCGATGATGAACAAAATGAAAGAAAAGTTGATGGGCCCTTAATGGGTCAAGGGGATTGTTTCACCATGCTGTTTCACAGAGCCAAAAGCAGCTTTAGATTCATGCATCCTCTCTCTTCCTGGTCAGGCTGTGGGTCATGCTGTAGCAGTGATTAGCATATCAGCTCCACATTCACAGCTCTTCTAATTTCTCTGACATGAGGGCGGGAGATGTTACATATAGAGCAGGAAAAAAGCAAAGGAGACATGTATTTGGATAAAGTCTTCAATTACCTGTCCCTACATGTTGAAAGATAATCTTTGTAGTGAGTCAAAATGTTTTTCCCATCTTTACATATTATTGGGGCATTAAATCTTTTAAAAGAAAAGTTGATAAAAAGAGTTATAGTCAAGATTTCTGAAGGTTTTTTTTAGAACTGAAGATGTTTGAGATGGGGACTTTTCAATTATTCTTATCAATCATCCTATTAAAAAAACACTACAGTTGTCTTAGTCTGATTGTTGTTTTTCTCATGCTGGTACATAACTACTTTAATTTACTTTTCATTCAAGTGTTCATTTAGTGCTTGCATAGCTCTCAGAGATAAATGTAAAAAGCTCTGACCTGAGGACCACAAGTCTGAGCTTTCACTCAACATTCATCTTTTCCCCTGCTCCTCTATAGTATCTCAATAGCAGATATTTAACCATGTCTACAATATATTATAACTAATACATAAATCAGTGGCACACTAAAGACTAAGTAAAACCTCAAGTTATATAGGAATATGGGAAATGCTTTTCAGTAAGGAAAATATGAAAAACCGGACTCTTGTTTACAGAATTTGTCAAAGATGTATTAAAACCCCCTCCCAACACTCAAGGGGGTTTCCCAGAGCAGGTGATCCTACACAAAACTTTTTCCCCTTGCAGGGGTCCATTCAACTGACACTTCCCCAGGGGTGATAAAGGAACCCCATTAATTTAAACCTGCACGGAAAATGAGGTGGTTGATGCAGCAAGCCCAATGAATTGCCATTTCCCCAAAAAGACACAAAATGTAAAAAGGGGGCACATTAAATATAACTTTGAAAACTAACATAGGGGCACACTGAAAGGCAATGACATACATCTAATAATAAATCAGTGGCACACTAAAAACTAAATAAAAAAACCCCAAGTTTATAGGAAAAATAGGAAAGCTTTCACTAAGGGAAAAAATAAAAACCGGGATTTGTTTACGTGTCACGGTTCACGCCCGGTTCCCGCCTTGGGCCTCGGCGTGTCTGCCTTCCGGCTTTCCTGTCCCCGTTTGTTGCTTCCTGGGTCCTGTGGGTTTCCCGTTCCCTTAGGGGGCGCGCGCTGCAGTTTCCTTCTTTTTTATTACTTGCTCTGTCTACTTCCCCTTTCCTCTGACCCCTGCCTATAAAAATTCCTGCCTCTGCTCTGGGTCAGTTATTGCAGTCTTTGCTGTCCACTGCCTCCATCGAGCCCTCCACACTCAGGTCCTGTTGGAGACTTAAAACCCTGAAATCTGGGCCATTCTTTGTCATCTGACTCCTGGCCGCCGTCCGTCTTTCTGTGCCCTGTATCCGCCGTTTTCCCGTCCTTTTTGTGCCTCCTGTTTCCCCCTGTTCCCGGGCTGTACCTGATGTGTTACCGTCCAGTTTTCCCGCCGTATCCGTGTCTATGTGTACGTTTAACCCCCCTGTATCCCGGGTGTACATGTTGCTGATTCCACGCCTGGATTTCCCGTCTTTTTACCCCCGGGTGTCACCGCAGGGACCCCTCAGGGGGAGTGACCTGGGGCCCGCACCAAGTCCCCCCCCTTTGCGCGGCCCTGGCGAAGCCAGGGGCCCCCTTTGACTCCACTCCCTGGGTGGTCCTCCACTCCCCCCTCGCCGCGGTGATCACAGAGGTCCCACCCATTCGCGGGCCCGGGAACTTTTGTCAGCGCCGCCTCTGTTACGTAAAACTGACCAGGGTTCCCCCGGGTGACCCTGCCCTTTCCCCACAGCTCGCACCCTTGCCTGGGTCTGGTACGCCCAGTGTCATTCCCCTGTCCGCTGGCTCAGGGATGCCCAATGTCATCCTCCTTTCCGCTGGCTCATGGTACCCCCAAAGTGCAGTCTCCCTGCTGCTGGCTCATGGTACGCCCAAGTTCCCCCCTGTCCCGGCTCTGGTTGCCCAAGGGGTTCCCCTCCCTTGGGCCTGGGCCCGTGTCTTTCCCTTTCCTGTGCTTACCTTCCTTTTCCTTTTTTGGCTTCCTGGGGCCCTTTGGGTGGGGCTCTGGTTCCTCGGGGTGCGCGGCTGCATTTTCCCTGTTTTTTAAAGGTTACTTGTTTTGGGCTATTTTCCTCTTTACCTCTGCCCCCTCCCTATAAGAGGAATTCCCTTGCCCGGTTTCTGGGTCATTTTCATTGCGGGTCTGTTGCTGTCTCAGCTCCCCCCCCATTTGGGGCTCCCCAGCATCTCAGGTCTGCTGGTTTGGGTTTAACCCAAAGGGGGGGGTTTTTTTTTGGCCCCCCCCCCCCCCCTTTTACCCCCCTTTTTTTTTTTTTTTCCTTTCCTTTCCCCCCAAAGGGTTTTCCCCCCCCCCTTTTTTTTTTTGGGGTTTTTTTTCCCCCTTTTGGGGTTTTTTTTCCCCCCTTTTTCCCCCCCCGGGGGTTTTTGCCGGCCGGGGGTTTTGGGGGCCCCGCAAATTTCCCCCGGGGGGGGGCCCCGGGGCCAAAACCCCCCCCCCCCCCGGGGGGTTTTTTCCCCCTACCACCTCGCCCGGGGGGGGAAAAAAACCCCCCCGGGGGGGGGGGCCCACCCCCCCCCAAAAAAAAAAAGGGGGGAAACCCCTTCCCCCCTCCTTTTAAAATTTCCCCCTTTTAAAAATTTTCCCCTTCCCCCAAAATTTTTTTGCCCCCGGGGCCCCCCGGGAAAAAAGTTTGGGGGCGCGGGAAAGGGGTTCCCCCCCAAAAAAACCCTTTTTTTGGGGGGGGGGTTTCCCAAATTTTCCCCCCCCGGGGGGGTTTTTGGGGTTTTCCCTTGGGGGGGTTGGGGGGGAAATTTTTAAAAAACCCCCCAAAAAAACCCCAAAGGGGGGGGGGGAAAAAAAAAAAAACCCCCCCCTAAAAAAAATTTTTTTTTTTTTTTAAATTTCCCCCTTCCCAATTCCTTTTTTTCCCCGGGGGCCCATTTTTAAGGAAAACCCCGTTTTGGGGGGGGCCCCCCCCTTTTTTTTTGGCCCCCCCATTTTTTTTTTTTTTTTTGCCCCCGGGGGTTTCCCCCCCCCCCAAAAATTTTTCCCCCCCCCCCTTGGGGCCCCGGAAAGGCCCGGGGAAAAAAATTTTTGGGGGAAACCCCCCTTTGGGAACCCCTTTTTTGGGGGGGGGGGGGGAAAAAAAACCCCCTTTTTTTTTTTTCCAAACCCCCAAAACTTTTTTTTCCCAAAAAAACCCCCCTTTTTTTTCCCCGGGAAAAAATTTTTTTCCCCCGGGGGCCCCCCCTTTTTTTTTTTAAAAAAAATGGTTTCCCCCCCCTTTTTTTTTTTTTTTAAAAAAAAATTTTTTTTAAAAAAAATTTTTCCCCTTTTTGGTTTTTTTTTTCCCCCCGGGGGGCCCCCCCCTTTTTTGGGGAAAAGGGTTTTTTCAATTGCAGGTTCCCTTCACTCTGGGGAAAGGCAGCTAAATGGCTCCTAGCAAGGTAACATGTTTTGTGTGGGGACTCACCTGCTCTGGGAAACCCTTGACGTGTTGGGAGGTGAGCTTAATACAATCTTTGATAAAATACGGGTAAACTAAGAGTCCCGGGTTTTTCATATTTTCCTTAGCTGTAAAGCATTTCCTTTTATTCCTATATAACTTGAGGTTTTACTTAGTCTTTAGTGTGCCATGATTTATGTATTAAAGATGTAGTCATTGCCTTTTTCAGTGTGGCACTATGCTTACGTTTTTCAAAGTATATATTAGATGTGAAACAGCCTTTTACATTTTGTAGTCTATTTGGGAGATGGCAATCTCATTGGCTTGCTGCACTCAACCACCTCATTTAATTTTTCCGTGCAGGTTAATTCAATTGCAGGTTCCTATAAACCCTGGGAAGGGCAGTCTGAATGGACCCCTAGCAAGGTAACATGTTTTAGTGTGGGGACTCACCTGCTCTGGGAACCCCTTGACGTGTTGGGAGGTGAGCTTAAACAATCTTTGATCAAATACTTTTAAACTAGAGTCCCAGGTTTTTCATATTTTCCTTAGCTGTAAAGCATTTCTATATTCCTATATAACTTGAGGTTTTACTTAGTCTTTTAGGGGTGCCACTGATTTATGTATTAGATGTTTTGTCATTGCCTTTCAGTGTGCACCTATGCTTACGTTTTCAAAGTATATATTAGATGTGCACAGCCTTTTACATTTTGTACAATATATTATAAAAGATTAGCTAGTCAGTTTTATATACAGTTTATACAGAAATACATCTCTTTAAAGCTGACTGAAAATTTGACTTAGACTATGTCGAGGGTGTCATACAGGTGACGTTGGTAAGATGAGCAGTGATGTGGTCCACAATGTAAAAGGTGTCATAAGGGTGATGTTGGTGAGATGAGCAGTGATGTGGTCCACGATGTAAAGGTTGTCATAAAGGTGACGGTGAGACGAGCAGTGATGTGGTCTATGATGTAAAGAGTGTCATAAAGGTGACGGTGAGAGGAGCAGTGATGTGGCCCATGATGTAATGAGTGTCATAAAGGTGACGTTGGGGAGACGAGCAGTGATGTGGTCCATTATGTAAAGACTGTCATAAAGGTGACGGTGAGAGGAGCAGGGATGTGGTCCATGATGTAAAGGGTGTCATAAAGGTGACAGTGAGAGGAACAAAGATGTCGTCTACGATGTAAAGGGTGTCATAAAGGTGACGGTGAGAGGAACAGTGATGTGGTCCACGATGCAAAGGTTGTCATAAAGAGGATGTTAGTGATTTGAGCAGTGATGTGGTCCATGATGTAAATGGTGTCATAAAGGTGACGTTGGTGAGATGAGGAGTGATGTGGTCAACGAGGTAAAGGGTGTCATAAAGGTGACGTTGGTGAGATAAACAGTGACGTGGTCCACAATGTCAAGAGTGTCATAAAGATGACGTTGGTGAGATAAACAGTGATGTGGTCCACGATGTCAAGAGTGTCATAAAGGTGACGGTGAGAGAAGCAGTGATGTGGTCCACGATGTAAAGGGTGTCATAAAGGTGACGTTGGGAAGATGAGCAGTGATGTGGCCCACGATGTAAAGAGTGTCATAAAGGTGATGGTGAGACGAGCAGTGATGTGGTCCATGATGTAAAGGGTGTCATAAAGATGATGTTGGTGAGATGATCAGTGATGTGGTCCACGATGTAAAGGGTGTCATAAAGGTGACGTTGGTAAGATGAGCAGTGATGTGGTCCACAATGTAAAAGGTGTCATAAAGGTGATGGTGAGAGGAGCAGTGATGTGGTCCACGATGTTAAGGGTGTCATAAAGAAGCGTTGGTGAGACGAGCAGTGATGTGGTCCATGATGTAAAGGGTGTCATAAAGGGGGACGGTGAGAGAGGCAGTGATGGGTCCACGATGTAAAGGGTGTCATTAAGGTGACGGTGAGACGATCAGTGATGTGGTCCACGATGTAAAGGGTGTCATACAGGTGACGGTGAGAGGAGCAGTGATGTGGTCCACGATGTAAAGGGTGTCATAAAGGTGACGGTGAGAGGAACAAAGATGTGGTCTACGATGTAAAGGGTGTCATAAAGGTGACGTTGGGAAGATGAGCAGTGATGTGGCCCACGATGTAAAGAGTGTCATAAAGGTGACGGTGAGACGAGTAGTGATTTGGTCCACAATGTAAAGAGTGTCATATAGGTGACGTTGGTGAGATGAGCAGTGATGTGGCCCACGATGTAAAGAGTGTCATAAAGGTGAAGTTGGGAAGATGAGCAGTGATGTGGCCCACGATGTAAAGAGTGTCATAAAGGTGACGGTGAGACGAGCAGTGATGTGGTCCATGATGTAAAGAGTGTCATAAAGGTGACGGTGAGACGAGCAGTGATGTGGTCCACGATGCAAAGGGTGTCATAAAGGTGATGGTGAGAGGAGCAGTGATGTGGTCCACGATGTTAAGGGTGTCATAAAGATGATGTTGGTGAGATGAGCAGTGATGTGGTCCACAATGTAAAGGGTATCATAAAGATGACATTGGGGAGATGAGCAGTGATTTGGTCCATGATGTAAAGGGTGTCATAAAGGTGACGGTAAGATGAGCAGTGATGTGGTCCACGATGTAAAGGGTGTCATAAAGATGACGGTGAGATGAGCAGTGATGTGGTCCATGATGCAATTTCAATGCATTTTTAAATAATGGCATATCATTTCATTTGAAAGAGTGAAGTGTCAGATCACTATATTTTCAGTAGTCATTTGTTTTTTCTGTATTATATAAGAAGAGTTTTATTTACATCTAGCAGGACTGCACTTCTTGTATTCACATCTCTCTGTAATTTACCTTCCCTTCGTTAATATGCAAATTTTCTAAATTGGGTGCTGAGAAAATTGGATTTTCGGCAACAGTTGGTCCGAGCATTACAGCAGGCCGGTAAATCTGCATATAAATGGTACTGCAAAAAGCCTGTAACCGATACCAATTGAGCACAACAGAATGGAGTTTGGAAATTACCCTCTTGGGACACCATTTGTTTGATTAATGTTCTACTTCTAACAATACAAAAAAGCCAACATCATCCAAATTTGTAATACAGTAGAACTATATGTACCTCTCGTCTCTTTCCTTCTTACTTATTGTGTCAGTGACTGATTTTCTTCTGTCCATCTCCCCTATCAGAATCTGCTCTGTGCTGTTTTCTCAGTCTAACAGCATTTTCCTGCCTCAAAGCTACTACAGTTATCCTTTCCAGGACCTTGAAAGAGCATCTGCCAAACAATATACATTCCTCAACATTGAAATTACAACACCAAAAAGGACAAGCCATAAGGTGATGCAAATTGAGGAAGTAGCAGGTGTCACCAAGATCTGCAAGTGATTACATTTTTACCTAGATCCTGTCTGTGGAATATGGGGGTATAAATGCTAAAATGAAATCAAAGTTTTTAGGCACATGAAACCTCAAAAATCAGATAAAGTGGTGTAGGATGATTGTGTGATGCCTCCTGCGCATTGACGTGCCAGTAACCGCCATTATAAAATGTAAAGGACGTTAAGCTGAGAGACCTTAAACTGTGAGACCTTGATTTATCACTCTAGCACAGACCTGCACAACATTGCTGAATGTGGGGGCTGTCAAGCACACATTAAAGCTGCAGAGTGACTGAAGGGTTGGCCCAGTCATAGAAGGGACTTGGGGAGAATCCTTCTCCTGGAAGGGAGAGGTGTCACATTAGCATAAGAGAGAGACCAGCTACGTGGTGGTTGAGCGGCGGTTCCTCCAAGAGTTGAAGTGTCAGAGACAGGGAGAGTGAGATGTTGATTGATGTACCCTAAGGGTATGTTCACACGGTGTATTGTGGTGCACATTGTACGCGGCACAATACGATGGGTGTTCAAGAAGTAGGAGCTGTGCAGCGCATACTTCCAAAGCACAGGGGGGCTTGCCCCCGGCTGGCCCCATTCACTTTCACGATCGTATTGTATTCCGGGGGAGACGGATGTAATTCATAGCTCCCTATTACGCAGTGTGAACATACCCTAACTGTGCTGTAACAGTGTGGAGAGTTAACAAAGTGCCGCAAAAGAACAGGGCCGCAGACTGGAGCAAGTGTGTGCAACTGCTGGGGAACGGCCAGGGCGGTCAGAGACTATTTTAAGGGGCCCTGGAAAAGAAATGTGCCTGCAGCCTGCATTGTGAGCAGCAGAGCAGCTCACAGCAGAGCAGTGTGTGAGAGAGCAAATGACTAGTGGGACAAGGTGGTGGAGCCACCTGGCAGAAGAACAGCAGCAAGGGAGTGATAGAGCTGAGTGACTCTAAAACTTTCCCACCAGGGAGTGTCCAGCCAGTCCAGATTCCTCACGAAAACCAAGAGCAGCTTCACCACTGGGTGGTACCTCAGGGCTCATGTGTAAGCCCACAACAATAACAAACACACGTTGCTAAAGCCAGTAACAGCAGAAGTCTTCCGGGACCAGAGAGATACCAGTAGCAAGGTGCCTGCAAGAAGTGTTTCCTCAGCTGAAACCATAAACCCAGAGAGAAAGTGGTAGTGGGGACATGAGCCAGAGTTGGAGAAAGAAGTCCAGTCCATAAGCCCAAGCCCAGGTGCACTGGAAGAAGTGTCACCACTGAGGCCTGCAAATGATACCGCATCTACCACGTTGTGGCCAGCAGTGCGACGCAGTTCAGAGTTATTGACCATAACATGGGCGAGCAAGCAGAAGCTGGAAAATCAGGCCGCCTGCTTTATGAACAGTAAAGGTGCCTAGGATACCTAAGTGAAGGAGAACTGCTCAAACAGAGTGGTTGAGAGTTTCCTTCCAGACCAGGGAACAGAACTTTGTGTGCCATGTTGATGTACAATTATATATATATATTAAGTATTCAGACCCCCTTCAATTTTTCACTCTCTGTTTCATTGCAGCCATTTGTTGAGATCATGAAAGAAAATGAACAGAAATGTAGATTTTTTTTTATTTATTAATCAAGACAAACTGAAATATCATATGGTCATAAGTATTCAGACCCTTTGCTCAGTACTGAGTAGAAGCACCCTTTTGAGCTAGTACAGCCATGAGTCGTCTTGGGAGTGATGCAACAAGTTTTTCACACCTGGATTTAGGGATCCTTTGCCATTTTAACTTGCAGATCCTCTCCAGTTCTCTCAGGTTGGATGGTGAACGTTGGTGGACAGCCATTTTCAAGTCTCGCAAGAGATGCTCAATTGAGTTTAGGTCAGGACTCTGGCTGGGCCAGTCAAAAACGGTCACAGAGTTGTTCTGAAGCCACTGCTTTGTTATTTTAGCTGTGTGCTTAGGGTCATTGTCTTGTTGGAAGATGAACCTTCGGCCCAGTCTGAGGTCCAAAGCGCTCTAGAAGAAGTTTTCATTCAGGATATCTCTGTACTGGGCCACATTCATCCTTCCTTCAATTGCAACCAGTCGTCCTGTACCTGCAGCTGAAATACACCCCCATAGGATGATGCTGCCACCATCATGTTTCACTGTTGGGATTGTATTGGGCAAGTGATGAGCAGTGCCTGGTTTTCTCCACACATACCACTAAGAATTAACACCAAAAAGTTCAATCTTCATCTCTTCACACCAGAAAATCTTATTTCTCATAGTCTGGGAGTCCTTCATGTATTTTTTGCAAACTGTATGCAGCTTTTATATATCTTGCACTGAGGAGAGGCTTCCGTCAGCACACTCTGCCATAAAGCCCCGACTGGTGGAGGGTTGCAGTGATAGTTGACTTTGTGGAACTTTCTCCCATCTCCCTACTGTATCTCTGGAGCTCAAGACACAGTGATCTTGGGGTCTCTTCTTTTACACTCACCAGAAGGCTCTGCTCCCATGATTGCTTACGTTTGGCTTGACGGCCAGGTCGAGAAGAGTTTGTGGGTCTTCCCAAACTTCTTACATTTAAGTATTTTTGGTGGGCGGGACTGTGCTCTAAATGAACCTTGATGTTCTGTAAAAATTATTTTTTAACCTTGGCCAGATCTGTGCCTTTGCCCACAATTCTGATCTGAGCTCCTTGGGCAGTTCCTTAGACCTCATGGATTCTCATGTGCCTATAACATGCACTGTGAGTGTGAGGTCTAAATATATACAGGTGTATGCCTTTCCTATCAGTCCATCAATTTTAATTAAACACAGTGGATCTATAGACAGGGAGTAGAACCATCTCAAGGGGGATCAGAAGGAAATGGACAGCATGTGAGTGAAAAATTTAAGGGGTCTGAATACTTTCCGTACCCACTGTATATATACATATATTTTTTTGAGTGTATATATAGAGTATATAATGTATTTTTATGGAAGAGTGTAGAGATGAGCGAAATTCTCAAAAATTAAATTCGGCGGATTTGCAAAATTTTTCCCAAACATTTGTTTCGTTCCGAATTTATCTGCGATGAATCTCGTTAAAAACCAGCTATTTCCTGCCTGCAGAGAACCTGTATGGTGTTGTAGAACATTGTGTCATGCAGAAATATGCACAGGGAGCATGGTTTGATATTGAAAACTGCTTTTGATACTCACATGACAGGCGCCGCTCTTACAATCGCTTCACACTTCACTTATCTGGACAGTTACATGGTCAAAAATGACCAAATAACTGAAGTGGGAACATAACCTGACAGGGGTATTGGTCAAGCACCATCTCAAAAGAAATCCCGAGCAGAGGGGCCAGATCCATACTATAGTCTGTCATAGAAAGCGCACTCCTTTTACACCATAATCAGATGATTCCACAGATTATGACAGAACCTGTTCTGTTAAACGCTGATACATTTAGAGCCCCCCCTCCGAAAGAGTGAAGAGGGTGTCGGCAGTAATTTCGTCAAATAGCTTATTTGTCGAAAAAAAAACTTTGAAATATAGCTTGTGTTTTTGTCATATACACACATTTCCATTACAGGCAGGTTATTATTTTGGGATATTGTTCTCTGCGCCAAAGAGTTACTTTTTTCACTTAGAAGGTAAAAACACCTTTGAAATACAGCTTGTGTATTTGTCATTTACACACATCTACATTAAACAGAGTTTGTTTTCTTGTACATTTTTGATCAAACAGTATGTCAAACAGAGAGGTGGCAGGCCCTTCACATGGGAGGGGCAGTCGTACAAATGTTCCTGGAGCAGGCACAGGTCGCAGCACAGTAAGCTACCGGTGTCATCTAGCGGCCGTGTGTTGACCACCAAGCCAACGGTTCTCGAATGGTTGACTAGGTCATCCACTTCCTCTCAGATAACATCTGACAACCCCAGCCAAGAGTCAGTGGGTTCGTCAGACACATCCCTTAGTCGGCATGGCCCGAGAGCAGGTCAGGGGCCCTCACCTAGATACAAAAGAGGGTCACGCACACCTAAAGAGCATATGGGTAGTTGGGGGCAATCTGGAAGGTACAGTCAATAGTATAAATATATAAATCCACTGCACACCATAGTGGTAATCAAGTGCAAAGAAGGTATTTATTTACATATATACAGGCATAGCTATTTAGACTTCGGTCAAGGGTAAAGTTCAAAAATGCATAATCAAGCAGGTGTTTTACACAGGAAATGGATGTCATACAAAAGTCGACGTTTTGGCGTATGCCTTTTTCAAGAGACATCCAGTGTAAAGTATGGAGTATATGACATGTAGATATCACCTGAGACTTAGAATGTAAACAAAATAAGCAGTGTATTGAGGGCTCTGGTGGGCACGCTGGGGACGGCCGGGATAAATGCCAATAGGGGCTGTGGGATAGAGGAATGTGCGTGGCGTCCAGAGGCTTTTGCGCTATGCCGGTCCCTCACCTGTCCTCAACCCGCCTCTGTCCCGTTCGGGTCCCTCAGCCAGAGATCTACTATAATCTGTGGGCTCTGCACCACTATACAGCGAGGATGAACAATTTGAGGGCAGTAAGCAGCTACTGGGCAGCAACGAGATGGGGCAGGCATCCACTGCTTCTTGCAGTAGGCGGGCAAGTAGTGATGAGGAGAGTGGCATGGAAGGTTATGTTGCGAGCGCTCAGGCTCTGTACACCGAGGGACTCGTTGAGGAAAGGACAGCAGTGAGGAGAAAACACTAATCGATGGCAAACATAGCTGATTCCGCCACTTGGCGTGTTGGGGTGAAGCAAGGGCTTAATCATATCATCGGGGGAGAAGAAGGACGGCAGATGGTGCATCAGGCAGCGGGCCCACAGTCTAGCAAGTCGGTTCGTGTGGCGGGATACGTCAAACCAGGGGGTGGCAGCAGTGTGAGGTCGGGAGCCAAATGACCACGGGGCAGACCACCCACTTCGCAGGTCTTTTTCAGCCCAGAAAGTAGCAGCGCAGGGGCTCACCAAGGCAGTGGCAGTAGCAGTCAATCAGTGCAGCGCGCACTCTGCGGTGTGGCAGTTTTTTGCCAAGACACCGGTGGAGGCGAACATGGATATATGTAGAATCTGTGGGTAGAGAGTGAAGCATGGCCAGGGACCTAATGTTGGCACCACAACTCTGCATCAACATATGTAGCGTCACCATCTAGTGGCCTGGGAGAAACATGGCTCAGATGTGATGGTCCATCCTGCTGCTGCAAACAGCAGCAGCACCCAGTGGCACGCATCCCTTTTCAGGCAGTCAAGGTTCCACCACCTCTGTTGTAGGGAGCTGCACCCAGTGGCACGCATCCCTTTTCAAGCAGTCAAGGCTCCACTACCTCTGCCGAAGGGAACTGTCTGTCTTTTCCATCATCTACCAGTCCAGATGCTCCTGCTCCTCGCCACTCATGGCGCCAGCAGTCATTCACCGTGCTCCTGTCCAAGTTGGTTGTACTGCAGTCCCTCCCTTTTCAAGTGGTGGACTCTGCACCGTTCAGAAAACTGATGGCTTGTGCCGAACTGAGGTGAAGAGTCCCAAGCTTTCATTTCTTTTCGAAAAAGGCAGTACCATCATTTATTCTGCACGCTGATCACTGTAGGAGAAAAAAATTCCAAACAACAAAATTGCAGTTTTTTTTATCATTTCTCCTCTCCTAAAAATTAGAATAAAAGTGATTGAAAAAGTCACATTTGGTACCAAAAAAAAAGTACACTTTAGCCCACAAAAAATATACCCTCACTCAGATCAATAGGTCGAAGTACAAAAGTTATTGGTCACAGAAAATGCGATGTGGCGCAAATTTAGAAAATCGAAGATGTTTGGATTTTCTTTAACAGTACTATAACTGATCAAAAACCCTACATATTTGGTATTTCTGGAATTGTATCAACCTGCAAAATACAGATAACACATCAGTTATACCGAAGAGTGAACGGCGTAAAAATAAACCCTGCAGACATGGCGTAAGTACACACATTTTGTCCTACTTAGAAGTTTTTTGTGGTTTCCCAGTATATTCTATGGTATAGAACACCAATAGAAAGTACATCTTGTCCTGCAAAACAGAAGCCCTCATAGGTCTATGTAGATCAAAAAATAAAAAAGTAATGGTTCTTGGAAGGTGAGGACAAAAAAGAAGAGCCATATTATTTTGACTGAGGAGGTTTAAGAGGTTAATAAAATTGTCAATGAGGGATTTTGTAGAGAATATTTATTTAAATAAAACTAAGATTTTCTCACCAAAATATGTCTTTCCCTGAGTCAGAAGGCAGCACACAATGTGTTAATATCCTCCTTACCACAGCTAGGACAGAAGAAAAGAAACGAGTACCAGGTTCAAATAATTCAAGCATTAATTAGATCCACATCACCCATGATAAGTCTCCTCAGGACATGAAACAGGGCAGTTTCTTTTTAAGCAGTAAAGTCCTTTTTATAAGTGTGGGATTACCTTAGTTTTACTCATTGGACTTGAGGAAAATACCAATGGATTTCCAATGTAGTACAAGAACGTAGGGGGGAAATATACACAATAAGCATCTTCAAAACTTCTCAGACACATGCCCAAGGACAACATGTTTGAATGGGGCTGCACCAGTTTTCTGATGTACTTTGAGCCAAAAAGAATGTATGAACAGGTGCACTCCAAACTTTGGCACAAGAAGTCCCTTTGTAATGTGCCAAAGACACTTTTTAATACACCAAAGATTTGGGGCGTTCTGGAGGTGTCGCACCATATTCATAGAAGACACATTTATGATCTTCGGGCGCAGATAGTTCGAAACGTGGTGTGGTTAAAGGTAGTCTGCCTTCTGTCGCATGAAAATAGACTGAGCTGTATGTAGGACCTGCAGAAGACAGGTTATACATTCTGGTGCATTCTACACTGCCTTAAAGCTATTTCGAACTGGCCTGTCAGCACCAACGTTCATACATGCCACCCTAAGTATCCACTTGCCAATTTTAGTCTGGTAAGGCTAATACATTTTTATTCAGACATAAGGATGCTATAGAACACAACGTTTTGGCTCATTTTTCTCTAGCCAATGACCATGCTTCTTGATCATTACAGTAGGAAGTATTGCTATAGGTCTAGTGTCAGAGGCTATGCTGGCTTTGTTGTCTGTAAGAGGTGCTTGGAATGAAAAAAAGACTTCCTATTTCTCGGAATATTGATGTAAAGATAAGTTTTACCCTTTCTCTGTGGTTATCAAAAGGATGAGCAGATTGAAGGAAGAATCTAGAAGAAAAAACTGACTAGATCCCCTGGTTAATATTGTACTCAGATGCCATGTTAAAAAGGACTCTGGGACTTCTGGGTGAATAAACCACCCACCAGAAGAGCCACTCGGCACCATGCCCATTTGTGGGACATGAATTCTGGACCAATGATGTGTGGACTCTTACCTTTGTCTTTGATGTTGCTGATATTTATTATTACATGACCTGGAAACTAGACAGATATTACAATATTATTCTTGGGAACATAAAGTTTGTAACTTCTTTTTCTGAGGTCTTTAAAGAACCACTTGACAGGAAGATAATTGGAGAATATATCCTCTCATATTGTATTACTATCCTGGAATTGCACTTTATGAGTATTTGTCTTGACACCCTTCACACAGCCTTGTTACAGGAGGTGAGGAACTGGGAGGAGAGAGATAGGATTCTGTAATCTCCAGAGGTCGAGGCTCCACCAATTTTATAAAAAATTGCCTAAGACAGACCATCGCCGGATGGTTTTGTCTGCCAAATTCCAAGCTATCTCTTCAGATCAGGATGTAGACGGCACATAGATTAGAAGATCTTTTCATATCAACAGTTTATAGAAATTTTCTGCAATAGCATTGACGTTAATGGGAACTAGTCCCTTTTTAGACAAAAAGGAAATGACGACCGCACTGGCCCTGACTTTTCATTTCGATACTCCTGACACCTTAAGAAATAGAGGGACCAGACAAAAGACCCATGAAAGTAATTTCTTTCGACTAAAAAAAAAATATGCAGAACCAAGATTGCTCTTGTCTAGCCAGGGACCAACTTCTATACTCTGACGTCTCTTCTAGAGGTCATAGAGAAGATCCTAGAAGGCTGAGTCTAAACCCTAAACTTGACTATGAATTGAAGACAACTCCTTGATTCAGGCTACATTCCATCAGATTCAAAAATGTTCCCAACCTGGTTAATATAAGATGCCCCTTTTATAAGTGTTGAGCTTTCTGAAAACTGTACCTCTTCCCACTTCCTACTCTTGTAGCAGCCTTACACCTCTGCTCAGGTTGAATAGTGTGGCCCTATGGTTTGCTGGAAACAATAAGCCTATGGTTTTGTAGCAAAAATGTAAAAAGAGAAGAACTAAGCAAATAGCTTGGTAAGGTAAGGTGAGGGATGAGTCTTATAGAGGAGACCACCTTATCTAAATGCAATGTGGCATTAACATGGGTTTCCCAACCTTGACAGGACAAATCTGTTGGCAGAGCGAGTTGTTTAAAGACAATGGGAGAATCTTACTCAATCAAGTGGGACCGGACCTGGCGCCAGTGAGATCTTACTTGTGAGGGAAAAAAATACATCCATTAAACCAGAATAACCTTGTTTACTGCCCTGCTGAAAGGACTTGAAAATAAAACTGCTAGTTAGAATGGAAGCAGACAGCCCCAAAACACTATGGTTGCACTAGAAAATTATACCTAAAAATCAACCAGGTCATATGTTTGATTCTGGAGATTTTATTTGGGCTAGGATAACTTTCTGAGATTTGAGACATCTAGGTCTTCTTTTGTTTTTTGTTTTACTTTTGACGTACATCAAAAAGCTTTTGTGTAAAGAGACTGACTTGAAATTTTATGTGGTGCTGAAGAAGCTGTGAAGTACTTGTTTCCTCGTGATGTCTTTAAATAAGGAAACTGCCTCCAAATCTGATTTCTGCTAGAACCACAATAATTCTGGTGAAGTATAGTGAGGACAACCTAAGAGAAAGGAAAGTAAATTAGAATGGCGAACAGATTTATATCACCACCTTAGAACTTCCCTGTGAATTGGTAAACTTAGATGTAGTGGCCAACCAGACCTGTTTCTACAGGATGAAAATGAATGATCTGATACTAACTTCTCTTCATCCGCAATTGAATATGTGAGGCTGAACCAGTCCTCAAAGGAGACACCCGATTGGATGCTTGAGCCTTATAGACTGAAGGGACGACTTCTAAGACACCATTATATTAAAATATAGTGTAAGAATTGGTTACATCCCAATTAATACCAGAGTTTAGAGTCCATATATTGGGAGATTTCTTCTGGACCAGAGTGACTATTTATTTAATTATTTAGTTTACTTTTTTTTTCACTCCCTCTTCTTAGGTCATGGAATCATCTATAGGGACAAAAACTTGGTAGGCAGAAGTGGTGGGTTATAGAAGGGGTTTAAGAAGATTTATCTGTGACCATCCATTGACCATAAAGTCCTCTAGATGAAGCAGATTGCACTATAGCTTTCATTTAAGGCTTTATGATTCTAAAGTAAAATACCTTAAAACTCTGAGGTAAGCTCTAGGTTAGGGATATTCTGCTAGCATGCCACACTGGGGAAAATTCTATGAGCTCCAGCAAAGAGAAAAAATGGCAAATTAAGCCCAAAAGGCTACTGCAGAAGCCAAATAACTTTGCTTCATACAATACCCAGCATTCTTATTCACTAGGTCCCTCAATAATGAGTTTGCACCCGAAGAAAAAATCCTGATTTTTTAATTTTTTTTTGACGTGTCATCTTTGCGCTGGGACCATGCTAATCTTTTCTGTATTGTTCCAATTTTAGTAGATTTACCGCCAAGGCAAGCACTGGAAATCATTTTTCAGGGAACCAGGGGTCAATTGTGTAGAGCTTTGAGACTAGAAGAAAACAGTGGCTTTTCCTCTGGATTTCCCCAGACCTGTTAAAGCGCTGATTCAATGATGGATGCTGTGGAAAACGCTTCACCATCTTTCTCAGAATTAAAACTGGGCGTAAGATGTGTGGGGTTTTTTTTTGCACATATGTATTCACAGCAGCAAAACGAATGAGTCTCCCAGTCGAAAAATGAAGCAGCAGCATAAACCAAACTTAAAGGTCTGGATATCAGTACTAATATTAGGGAACTACATTATAAAGGCAGAGAGCAGAAGGCTTTGCTATTTCCTACAAAAAGGCAAGAGTACTTGGTCCTGAATGGGCTGCTAAAACTGGATCATTTAGCAAAGGTAATGCTCATTGCAATGGATTTAGGATTTTAAATAGTGTATATAACAAGTGGTTTTCTAAATGGAGACCCCCTCCATTAAGGCACCCATGGTTTAAACAAAACAGGTAACACAATTCTGGAACCTTTGCATCAGTTTTGAGACAGAGTAAATCTTCCCTAACGGCATTCAGAAAACCTTTGATAGACGTTCTGCTGTTGCAACACAACCAAAAAATACTTGTTTAGCTTCTGCTTAAACAACAGAATCATCATGTGGCAGATTTCAAAAAACTCAGTTACCAAGCAGGAGCCGAGAACAGCTAGCACAGAACCTGCGCCATAACTTCCAGCTTCTATTCTCATGTTTTCTGCTGCTTATTAGAAATAAGACTTCAGAAAATAAAATAAGACTGCAAGAACCAATCTTCTGAACCACAAGAGCAATACCGGCACAGACCAGCATAATTAATAGGAGCATCTGACTGTATGAGAGAACTCATTTCCTACCTTTCCACCATGGAGAGTAAGCAGCTTGGCAGTGCACATACAGAAACACTAAAACGCCATTATAAGCCAGCAGAGGAAGCCGTCTTCTGAAACTGTGCTACTCTCCTGATGTGAAGCATCCAACCTCCGGCTGCCAGCTAGGAATGAAGCACTGCTGAGTTTAAACTAGAACGTAGGCTGAGGTATCCACAGGCCATGGCTGCACCAAAAACTCTGGCAGATCAGTAGTGGGGGGAATGAGGAGATGTACCAACAAACTCTTGGATCTCCACCATAGGCAGCCACTGTAGTAAAATAATAAAACCTAAAATAATAAAATAGTAAATAATAAAATAATAAAAATAACAAGACCTTGATTTGTGAGGCGAACGTCGGCTATGAAGGTGCACAAGAGAGACCAAAATGCTACAGTGGAGCAGCTCACCAACAAAATGAACCAAGGGCTACCAGAGGGGTGTCTAAAACAACAGTTAAATGACAGACGGATGACAGATAGCTTAACCCCTGAGAAAGCAGGCATGTAAAATGTATGTTGGGGTGTTACTTATTGTTGATAAGATGTAATGATCGGTAAAAAGTTTAACTAATCTATTATATCCTGCTGTTGAATATTTACTGCTGTTTATTTACTTAAGATTACTTGAACCATACATTGCTCTATTATGAACATGATAGCTATAGTATAATGATTTGTAACTAATCATATCTGCATCAGCACTTTGCGGCCTTTGTTTGGAATCGTTCTTTGTGTTATAACTGCTGTAATGTTTAATGTATTATTGAATAAAGATTATATTAGTTTTTCTTCATGAAATTGGTCTGAGCTCCGTTTGTGTATTTTTTGGTTTTGTTCTGTAATATGGAGTTGACATTGACCTTTGTTTAACACTTTAGAGTAATTCAAAGGATGCTTAGCCTATATTGGTGATATAAACCCTATGGGCAACATCTATCAATATACCTTCGCCATTTTTTTGTCGTATATTGCCGGATCTATAGATGTATGAACAGGCGCATGGTCAAACTTGGTGCAATGAGCGCCTGACGACACCTTTTAAATGCGCCAAATTTTTATGCAAAACTTCCACACAAAGTTTAGTGCATTACACTCTATGCCGCATAATATTTGGCGCATAACAATTTCATTCATACTATTGTATTATACACTCTTCTATATCTATTTAGAACTGGTGTGTGTGCGCCAAGTTTAAAAGTTAAATGAGCGTATGGGGCTCCAAAGCAGACGGATGGTCTCTGCAACTTTGCTAATGAAGTTGCATCAACAGAAAAGGTTTCCATTTTAATAGCAGTATCAGAATTGAACCTCTGCTAATTGGCGAATGTTTATTTTATAAATGAATAAGACCTCCTAATTTCAAAAATGTAACGGATCACAGAGTGGGACTGAAATGGGATCTTCTCCTATATCCCATTAAATTGACTTGCAATAAATTCACACGATAGTCCAATAATACAAATTTCGTTAATGTTACTTGCTCATTTCAATTTCCATAGCCCGCAACATCTTAGGGCATGAATAGACACAATGTAGCAAATTACGGTACATAAAAACCTATGATACGTTTATGGCAATTTCTGCAATCTTTACATATATAATTCAGTACCTCCAATAATATGAACTAGAGAAAACAACACAGAGCTTTGCAAACTACAGTCACCACGAGGGACCACCATACGCCCAGCAGTGACGTTTCGGAGTTAACTCCTCCTTCCTTAGACAGCGTCATCTGGCTGTGTCCTCTCGTTGAAGATGCAATAAACACCCACAACAAGACTTATATATGCATCACGCAGGTACATCAGACAATCTACATAAATACATAACATTTCTAGAAACTAACAATCGTTATTATTAGAGATGGGCGAATTTCCCGAAATTCGTTTCGTTCACTTCGACGAATTTCTCAGCAAAAAAATAACTTTGTTCCGAATTACTTCGGCACGAATCACGTTAAAAAACAGCTATTTCCAGGCTGCACAGAGCCTGCAGGGTGCTGTAGAACGTTGTGCCATGCTTAAATATGCAGAGGGAGCTTGGTTTGGTCCTCATACAATTTTTGTTTTTAGTATGACACGCACATGACTGCCGCCGCTCTTAGAATCGCTTCACTATAAAATTTCCTGGGCACTTAAGAGGGCAAAAACTGACCAAAAAACTGAAGCGGGAATGTTGCCTGATAAAGTCATGCCAGAGAAAGCTGGAAAAAAACAAGCTGACAGCTCAGGTGGCAACATTAGTGGACAGAGTGTGGAGGTGGACGGCGCTAGCCACAGCAGCATGAGGTCAGAGAGTGGCACAATGACATTCTGGATGGTGGCAAAAAACAGGAATAGGTCACAGAGTGGCACAATGGACAACAGTGTGGAGGGTCACGGCAGCGCAGGCAGCATTAGGTCAGACAGTGGGCACAATGACAGAGTGTGTAGGTCACGGCATCAGCCACAGCAGCAGCATGAAGTCAGACAGTGGCACAATGACACAGTATGTAGGTCACGGCAGCAGCCACAGCAGCAGCATGAGGTCAGGCAGTGGCACAATGACATTCTGGAGGTGGCAAAAACAGGAGTAGGCCACAGAGTGGCACAATGACACAGTGTGGAGGTTCACGGCAGCATCCACAGCAGCAGCATGAGGTCAGACAGTGGCACAATGACAGAGTGTGGAGGTGGGTGGCTATACCAGTCCCTGGTAAAGATGGTTGGTGGCAGATGGAGAAACTGTCAGCAGATGTGTGGCATCAGGCGGGTGGCGGCTCAGAATAGTGGCTGAGGCAGGTAGTTTGAACCAGACTCATTTCTCACAGTTTGGGTGAGGCGTCATGGCTGATGTAGTCTGACGCCTAAGGCATTGGTGTGTGGAAAATCCTGGCGATCCACGCCTGATTCATCTTGGACAAAGGTCAGTCGTTCCACATTTCCCAGTGGACATAGCGGGTTCTCCTTGGGGTAACGATGGCCCCCGCCGCACTGAACACCCGCTCTGATGCACACACTACTGGCCGGGCAGGACAGCTTCTCACTGCAAACTGGGCAAGTTGCGGCCACACATCCAGTTTGGCTGCCAGTAGTCCAGGGATCCTCTAACTGGGGTGGCAGAGTGCTGTCCAAGTAGGCCACCACTTGTTGGTTCAGGGACTGCCCAGGTCCTGCTGCTGCTGCTGGTGACTACCCTCCTCACTAGGCGGGTGAAGGAAGCTGCTCATCAGTGACTCCAGACTTAGGTTACTGCTGATGGAGTGGTACTGCTACCTACCCCCACATTCCCCCAGCAGCCACGGGCAGTAGTACGTGAGCGCTGAGGAACCCCCCAGTCAGACCTGTCAGAGGAGGGGACGATGCCGCCACATAGTCAGCGGCCAACTGATTACGGAGGATTTCCTATAGTATTTGAGTTTGTCCTCCCTCTCAATAGCGGGGGAAAAGGCTCCCATTTGGACGGTTAGTGAGGGTCCAATAGGGTGATGAGCCAGAAGTCATCCTCTGACCGGACGCTGGACTATTCAGCTGTCACTAGCCAGGCAAATATAGCATGCTGCGGGCCCATCTGCACAAGGGACTCCGAGGGGCTCCCTGCCTCCATTTCCACTGTATACTGCCACGGTGCTTGGGGGTCATCTGCCTCGTCTTCCTCATCTCCATCCACCTCCTCCAGCTGCTCCTGCTCCTCCTTCTTGTCACTGGGTAGAAAATCAACTCATTTCACCAGACAATGCTTCTGCTTCAATGTCTCCTCCTCTCCTACCTCCATTTCAGTCCCCACCGGACTCATGTGGCCTACGAGATTGTAGTCGCCATGTCTCCAGTACACCCTGCCCAGACAGATTTTTCAACATCTGTTCCAGGACATGAAGCAGTGGAATGACTTTATTCATCCGTAGTCCTGGCGACTGACAAATAACGTGGCATCCTCGAATGGCCTCAAACAAACGGCAGGTGTCACGCATGCGCTGGCCACTGGCTGACATCAAAGTTAACAGGGGAGTACTTCTGTCTGCCTGGATCATCAAAAAATCGTTAATGGCCTTTCTCTGTTCATACAGTCGGTCCAAACATGTGCAGGCTGGAATTCCAACGGGTGGAACATTGCATATCAGAGTGTGTTGGGGGATGGCCGTTCTGCCGCTGCAACTCGAGAAGGGTGTTCCTGGCTTTGTACGAATGGATAAAGTGCATGCACAGTTTCCTGGCCATTTTCAGAATGTTCTGAAGATCGGTGGAAGACTTCAGGAACCTTTTCACAACCAGATTGAACACATGCGCCATGCAGGGCACATGGACCATCCCTCCTCGGTGCAGAGCGGACACCATGTTCCTCCCATTGTCCGTCACCATGGTTCCGATTTGCAGTTGGCGCGGAGAAAGCCACACATCGATTTCTTGCTGCATGACGCGGAGCAGTTCCTCCCCTGTGTGACTTCGTTCGCCGAGGCAAGCCAGGTGTAGAACTGCGTGACACCGCTGTGCCCTACACATGTGGTATGATGGAGCAGTACTTGTGGAGGCTGAGATGGTGGTGGTGGTGGAGGAGGAGGGGCGGACATTGGCGCAGGAGCAGCAGTTTGACAACGTGGAGGAGAAAGCGGCGTCTCCTGTCCAAGTTGTTGGTGTGCCTGGGCCGGAAGCACATTGACCCAGTGGGCCGTAAAGGGCATGTACTGGCCCTGACCGAAGTTACAGCTCCAGACGTCCGCGCTGCCGTGCACCTTGGAACAAACCGATAAGCTTAAGGACTGGCCCACCTTCTGTTCTACATATTTATGAAGTGCTGGTACTGCCTTTTTGGAAAAGAAATTACGGCTTAGAACTCTCCATCTCGACAAGGGACAAGCCATTAGTTCTCTGAATGGTGCAGAGTCCACCATTTGGAAAGGGAGGGACTGCAGTACCAACAACTTGGACAGGAGCACGGTCAGCTGCTGTACCTTAGGATGGTTGGACGCATACTGTTGTCTCTTTGCAATCGCCTCGCTGAATAACTGCTGGCGCCATGAGTAGCGAGGAGCAGGAGCATCTGGACCGGGAGATGATGTCAAAGAGAAACAGCTCCCTTCTGCAGAGGTGGTGGAGCCTTGATGGCTGCAATGGCATGCATTGCCACTGGGCGCTGCTGCTTACTGTTGCTGCGGCGGCAGGATGGACCACCACATCTGAGCCACGTTTCTCCCAGGCCACGGATGGTGTTGCTGCATGTGTTGACGCAGGGCCATGGTGCCAACGTTAGCTCCCTGGCCACGCTTCACTTTTTGCTTACAGATTCTACATATACCCATATTCGTCTCCTCCGGTGTCTTAGAAAAGAACTGCCACACCGCCGAGTATCGGATTTTACCGTCAACGCTCCGCACTGAGTGACTACTGCCGCCGCTGCCTCGCTGAGCCCCTGTGCCGCTACTTTCTTGGACCTACGAAGCGGGTTTTTTACCACGTGGCCGCTTGGCTCCCGACCTCACGCTGCTGCTCTCCTGCTGACTCACGGCAACACGACCCACTTGCTGGCTGCGCTGCTGCTTGACGCGCAAGCTGACGCCCTCTTCTCCTGACAATGATGAAGCCCTTGCCTCACCCGGCTCCCAAGTGCGGTCAGCTACATCATCATCTATTTGTGTTTCATCGTCACTGCTGTCCTCATCACCGGTCTTGGTATGCAGAGGCTGACCCCCACAACATGACCTCCCATTGCCACTCTCAACATCTATTACTTTGACGCCTACTGCAAGAAGCAGGGGATATTGGCCCCATTTCTTCGCTGCCAAGTAGCTGCTGACTGCCCTCCTCAAATTGTTCTCCTTGTATATAGTGGCGCTGAGCCCAGACCACATAGTAGATCTCTGGCTGAGGGAACCGGATGGGACAGAGGCGGGTTGAGGACAGGTGAGGGCCGCTGACCCGCTTCCGGGCCATGCCAACTAAGGGTTGTGTCTGACGTTCCCACCGACTCTTGGCTGGGGTTGTCAGATGTCATCTGGGAGGAAGTGGATGACCTAGTCAACCAATCAAGAACCATTGTGTTGCTAGTCAGTACACGGCCGCTAGATGACAGCGGCAGTTGTGGCCTCACCGAGTGACCCCTGCTGCGACGTCCCCTTGCTGTGCTGCGACCTGCTCCAGGAATGGATGAGCCTCTGCCACTCGCAGCTGACGAGCCTGCCACCACTCTGGCTGACATACTGTTTGTTCTAAAATGTACAGACACTGTTTTATGAAGATATCTGTATATGATAAATACACACCCTGTATTTGACTCCAAATGAACCTACTAAGAAGCTTGGGTAACCTTGGATATCAATTGACGCTCCACAAATGGGCAGGAGAAATTGACTTGTATGTGCCGTTCAAAAAACTCTGTGTATTTTACTGAATTATTAAAAGCACAAACAGGCTTAATTATCCTTCGGATATGAATTATGCTACAGAATTTCTTCTGTGGCAGTGAAAAACAAAGTTTCTTTTACTGAGTACAACTGCAGAACAATGCTTAATTAACCCCTGGATGTAAATTGCGCAAAAGAATTGAGCAACCAGAAACTACTAGCTTTGTAGCGTGTTAAAATTGCTTGTTTTCTACGCTACACAACAAGAGAAAAAATTGTAATTAACCTTTGCTTGTGAATTATGGTACAGGAAAATTGTATTTTTTGGCGGTGAAAAAGACGGTCTATTTTTGTCACCACAGCACAAAAACAACGCTTAATTAACCCCTGGATGTAAATTGCGCAAAAGAATTGAGCAACCAGAAACTACTAGCTTTGTAGCGTGTTACAATTGCGTGTTTTCTACGCTACACAACAAGAGAAAAAATTGTAATTAACCTTTGCTTGTGAATTATGGTACAGGAAAATTGTAATTTTTGGCGGTGAAAAAGACGGTTTCTTGGAGTCACCACAACAGCAGAACAACGCTTAATTAACCCCTGGATGTAAATTGCGCAAAACAATTGAGCAGCCAAAAATTAAGTGGTATTTGTATTATAAAAAACGCTGTTTCTTTAAATGAATATAACAGGAACTGGCTTAGATGCCCCTTGGATATTCAATGTGCTGCGAGCAGATAGCATTAAAATGTATATGCAGCTGCAGTGGACGCACACTGGACTTCAGATCCAATACCCCAAAAAAAATCAGAAATAGAACATTAAGAGAAGCAGTCTCTGAGACAAGCTGAGACACCCCACAAAAATCGCTGTATAAAAATCAGTTCTTCAGTAACAATCAGCCGTGGCAGCACCTTCCCTGATCAGTACTGTGAGAGAGGTATGAGCTCCCAGCGTCGCGCCCGGACTTATATAGTGCGGTGACGTCACAGAATCCCGCCGGTCTCTGATTGGCTTCATCTCTGCACATGTCATGCAGGCTATGCCCTTCTTCCTCCCAGAGTGCTTTGCCCCATGTAACGCCATGTGCTCGCAGCCATTTTATCAATCAAAAGCACACTTCGTTTACCCGAAGTACCCCAAACTTCGACTTCGTTCAAAACCAAAGTTTTCCTGAAATTCTAAACGAATTTCACTTCGTTAGAATCAATTCGCCCATCTCTAGTTATTATCTATTAAGTTTCCTACAACCAGTTATAAGAATGATCTGAAGTTGAACATTTTGTTTAACCCCTTTGGAATAAGGGAATCCAATTTAAAGATGCAAAATGCTTTGTGTTAAAGCAATCAGGACCGCAACATGTTATGATCTGTACAGAAAACCTCCTCCACCACACACCACCGCAGTCCATGGACCTGGTGGTGTGCCTCATAGAAATGGCGTGCCACCAAGGTCTCACCATACTTTGTTTTAACTTCTGCTTTATTTATCATAACACTAACTTTGGCACTATAGGTCCTTATAGCTGACTTGTGATTGACAAATGTTTGTTATCTCCAATGAGTAACATTTTCAGCTTCCTCTAATGGATGGATGTTGGTGTGTTATGTAAGAAACATCACAGAACAAAGACCCTGCAACCACTGCTGGAAGAACACAAGCTGATTGTGGCAGCGTTATCATCTGGGGAGTATTTTTGAGACATTCTCTGGGCCACTCATCCATGTGGAAGGCACTCTTGGGTCTTCCCTGGGTCAGATGGATATTCCAGCAAGACAGCACGACCTGTCACCTGGCTACAAATGTCTGACATTGATTTAAAAAAGACCAATACTACCCTGATTTCCTAATTCCCCAGATTTCAACCCAATTAGCATCTGTGGGACCATCTTGATCATTGTGTTGGTTCTATGGATCCTCCAGCAGCTGTGGGATGCAGTCAGCATGGCTACAGATACATGTGCCAACCTACCAAGACTCTAGTGAGTCACTCCCAGCCTTTCTAGCTGCTGTTCATGCTGCACACATTGGTTTCCGTGAATTTTAGTTGCTATTCATAACAATCATAATAATGTGACTCAACTGTGTAGAAGGAAAAAGTAAAGAAAAGGCAAGAAAATTGCATAAAATATACCAAGCAATATGAGCTTAAGTGGCCTGAAGATTCATTCTATTTACACTCCAAGTAGAACTTTAAGAAATGGCATAAATGTCAAAGACCAAGAACTTTCTAAAACTTTTCACATCTCAATAGACAGGTTTTATACATAACATATTAATATTTTTCTAACTTGATGCATTCATTGGGCAAAAATTACATTACTAATGCTCAACATAATGCTGCCTAATTCCACAACATTACCATTAAATGCATTTGTCTAGTTCTCCAGGGTACGCTGATTGCACATATGAGCACTTTAGGTAAGGCTTGCTATAGTTTGCTGAAGAAACAGGCTTTTAACTTTTCACTTTTTCCATCTTTCTTTTAGAAAAATGGAAGTCGCATTATAGCTAACACAACTTCTATATTTTCAAAGAAAGCCAAATATCGCAAGTACACAGTATTCAAAACTGAATGCAGCATCCAAGTCTGACATTCAGAACATGGACACATCCAAAAATATCTTCTTTACAGGCAAAAGATTTTAATCTGCTTATTGCATTAAAACCTTGTAGACAGAATCCCATGTTTGATTTTTCTTGGGGTTTTGTTTTTTCTGTTAACATCAGTTGGTGTAAAAAAGCAACAGCGCTAGAACAAATATTGTAATTGATAGAGCAAGCAGCAGTACTAACCAGAGCATGCCAAAATATCACCATTTTTATGCTACAAGGCATGACAGATATAACTAAATACCAGATTTATTTAAATGCAACTCTCCCAAAAATAAATAGTAGGTCCTCACATCTAAAAGGTATTCCATAATAAAGAGTTCATAGGAAGGTAGTACTTGATGGTAAAGAAATCCATAGGGTCAAAGCAAAAGAGGAAAAGCACTAGGAGAAAAGACAAAAAAGTGACAGGAAAACAGGAAGCAATAACAGGAGAAAAAAGGAGAGAAGAATAAAGAAAATAAAAAAGAGAGAAACTGAAAGAGAAGAGCAATAAAGAGCTAGAGAAAGAGCTAAACTGACAAAGAGAGAGAAAGTGCAAGCGAGAAAGAGCAAAAGAGAGAGCGAAAGAAAGCACAAGAGAAGGTGCAGAAGAGAGAAATAATGAGGGAGAGATGGAGCACAAGAGAGAAAGTGCAAGAGAAAGAGCTAAACAGACAAAGATAGTGAGCGAGAAAGAGCAAAGAGAGACAGAGAAAGAGCTTGACAGACTGACTGAAAAAAAGGGAGCGAGAGATACAGGGAAAGAAAGCCCAAGAGAGTGCAACAGAGAGAAAGAAATTGAGTGAGAGAGAGAGCACAAGAGATAAAAAAAAGTGCAGGAGACAGAGCTTAACAGATAGAAAAAGAGAGTGAAACTGAAAGAGAAAAGCAATAAAGAGCTAGAGAAATAGCTAAACAGAGAAAGAGAGATCAGCGGGAAAAACTAAAAGAGACAGAGAGCTAGAAAGCACAAGATAAAGTGCAAAAGGGAGAAATAAATCTTATGAGAAACAGAGCATAAGAGAGTAAGAAAATGCAAGAAAAAGAGCTTAAAGGAGTTTTATCATTTGAGCTGTTCATGCTGTTCTGGTAATTCTCTGAGACTGA
Source organism: Phyllomedusa bahiana (assembly GCA_025379985.1). Lineage (NCBI taxonomy): Eukaryota > Metazoa > Chordata > Amphibia > Anura > Hylidae > Phyllomedusa > Phyllomedusa bahiana. Next base: position 95,392 of record JAODAL010003832.1, on the reverse strand, counting down.
GTTTGAAATCCAGGGGCGTGTCTCTCCTGTCAGCAGGCGTGTCCTCTCCTCCCAGGAGGCATGTCTCTCCTCACTGAAGAACTGTGACATCATCATTCTGGGTTAGGCAGTAGAAGCAGAAGATTGTCTGGATATAACAGCTCTGTAGCTCCTGCATGCTCCACAAACATCTGTTAACTAGCTTGGGATTGTGGTGCAGTGGTAGTGTTTTAGCTTTACAAGGAAGGGGTTTGTAGTTCTAGTCCCCTCACAGAGTATTTTTCCCCCCCTAAATTCTACACATATGTAGAGAGACCTAAAATATATATGTCAATCTATATAATGATATATATACCCATACATAGCTCCCCTATATCATGTCTCATCCCCCAGAGTATATGCATTGTATCACATATGTTGCAAGTGCTTGGTGTGACTACTGCGAGGACTCTATATAGGAGAGCTTTGTGTGTGTATATAAATAAAATTATACATGTCTACACATATATTTTCATATATTTACATATGTGTTCAATTTAGAAAATAAAATAAAAAAAAAAAACCTACTGATGGGGCTTGAACTCCCAACCTCTCTCTTGCTGAGTGGATCAGGTAGGCACTAGACTACACAGACAGCTTGTACACAGGCTGTGTGGAATCCTTATGTTATACACTACAGCTGATGATGTCATAAGGAGGCGGGGCTTGCACTAGATCTGAGGAACAGAACACCCTTTTTTCAAAGTTGCAGCTTAAGGACTGGATCTGTGAGGAGGTGAATCAACCTCTTGGCAAAAGCCCCTTAAACAGGCAGTAATTGTCCAGATCTTTCACCCTAGAGATGGTAGAGGAGTATAGAGCCAGTAGACCTTGGTTTCACTATTGATTTTAACAGCTCAGAGGGGAGTAAACACAGAATGTGCAGGCAGCCAATCACAGTGCAGGGGGCGAGGCCGGGGCGATTCCTGTCTAGGGGCGTATCCCAACAGGCTGAATGAAGTGTCAGCCACCCAATCACAGTGCAGGCGGCGTGTCTAGGGCCGGGATCCGACCAGGGGCGTGGCCGACCAGCAACAGCAGAAATAGAACACAGATTTAAAGAAAAGCTCATATCTGCTAAACCAAGTGACTGAGGTAATGCAACCCAATTACAAAAGTGCTTAATTTTACTGTCTCTGAGACATGATCTTTGTAACGATAAAACCCCTTTAACAAGCAGAGCATGAGAGAGAGCAGGTGCGAGCAAGAAAGAGCAAAAGAGAGAGATATAAAAAGAAAGCACAAGAGAAAGTGAAAAAGAGAGAAAGAAATCTAACAAAAGAGAGAGAGCACAAGAGAGAAACAAAGTAAAAGAGGGCTAAACAGACATAGAAAGAGAAAGAGCTAGTGTGAGCAAGACAGATCAAAAGAGATGGATATAAAAAGTGCAAAAAAGATAAAGAAATCTAACTAAAGAGAAAGATAGAGCACAAGAGAGAAAGAAAAAATACAAAGAGCTAAACAGACAGGGAAGGAGACAGAGCAAGTGTGAAAAAAAAGAGCAGAGAGAGAGAAAAAAGCACAAGATAAAGAGTTAGAGACAGAAAGAAAAACAAAGAAAGCGAGAGAGAGAGAGAAAGAGCAAAAAAGAGAGCTAAAAAAAGAAAGAGTAAGTAAAAACAATAAACTTACCTTCCAATGGGCACATATGTCTGAATATCTTCTAGTAGATATCAGTATATATAACGTGACATAGAAGCTGTGGGCGACATGCGGGTCATAAATCAGGCGCATTCTAGCACTAGTACGACATTTCTGGATCAGGTACAGTATAACACTTTGAAAATGCTCTACCTGTTCCAGCTGTAATGCACCTAGAAATGCCATAGCGAAGCTATAAATATGTAGCATTGCTACGGTTCTAGTGCGCCCCACATGTCTAAAATAAAGTAGACAGAGTTTGCATTGTTTTCACCTATGCATGACTTCTTTGTGGGACAGAATAGAGCACAAGATTTATTCTGCACATCCAAAAAGATTTCTTAGAAAAATGAGCATAGGTGCACGCTTATTATGTCCCAACTCTGTAGCGTATACCACTTAATGAAGACTCCACATGAGCCGCCTCCTCGGCTCTAATCAGCACGCAAGTTTCAATACTTCTTTGTTCAATACAACAATTCTATATTCCTCAGTAGTCTAAAATCCAACATTCACGGATAATAATAAAACCATAAGCATGATAGAAAGAATAAAGTGGTATACTTATATTAGTAGTTTTCAGCGTAGCAGCTTCCACACCATTTGATTTCCAAATTGGATAGCCCAGAGACGCCAGACCTTAGAGCGAGCTGCACATACTAAGAGCGACGTTTCGGAGGACACGCCCCCTTTGTCAAGCATGCGTAGTGAACATTTCCTATTGTTTAAATACCACAATTTCAGTAATAAAAACAATAATTAAAAACAACAGTTACCTAAGCTACAAGAATACTTTTAAATTATAAATCTCATTGAGACCTTTCGGGATCAGTGATTGCATTTTGCTGATCCAGAAAGCCTCACGTTGTAACAAACGGATTTTAACCTCTTCTGAACTAGCGCCTTCAACATATTCCAATACACACCAGCGAAGTTCACTTACTCCGTGATTTGCTTCACTGAAGTGCCGTGCAAGAGTAGATTCACCAAATGATTTCTTAGGTTCACTTTCCTTCTCCTTATTTTTAAATAAACGTATGTTGGATCTATGCTCATTAAGGCGAATTTTAACGGATCTTTTGTTTGCCCGATATATACAAACCCACAAGGGCATTTAATCAGGTATACCACTTGTTCTGTATTACATGTGAAAAATCCCTTAATCTTAACATCAGTCCCATGTAAGGGGTGCTTGATACTCGCACCCTTGATAATGGAGGAACAATTCAAGCATCCCAAACAGGGAAAAGTGCCCTTTCTTTCTGTACTTAATTTCTTTTGTCTTGAAACAGGTGTTCTGATATCAGAAGAAACCAACAAATTTCCCAACGATCTACCTTTTCTAAATACAAATCTGGGGAGCTCCTTAAATAGAGTGCCAAAATTTGGATCACTTCTCAAGATGTTCCAATATTTAGTGATAGTTTTTCTCACCATAACAGAATGTTTGTCATAAGTTGACAAAAACATTATCCCATTCTGAGTGGATTTAGATTTACTATCAAATAATTTCTCCCTTTTCAATTTTGACACTTCTTCTACAATATTATTTATCTCATTAATATCGTACCCTCTTGCCAAGAACTTTTTGATGATACATTGTTTACTTTCATTCCATTTTTCTTCATCAGAGTCAATCTGTTTCGCTCTGATGAGTTCACCTTTAAGTATTCCTATGAACACTCCTGGATTGTGAAAGCTTTTACGATGGAGTAAATTGTTCCGATCAATTTCTTTGGAATATAACATTGTTGCCAATCTATTCTCATTTTTTGACACTAACACATCTAAATATTCAATACTATGTTGTTCTTTTTGTATTGTGAATTTAATAAGATCATGCAAACTATTAATGTATTGCATGAAGTCATTCAACTCATTTTCAGATCCCCGCCATATTAGAAAGACGTCGTCGACATATCGACGCCACAATATGATGTTAGTTTGATATTTTGAGGCAAAGATATATGTCTTCTCCAGCATAGCCACGAATAGATTTTTTATACTGTTCCAAAGGTTCACAAATCAATCACGGAACCCCCAGGCAGACCGATTGTGTCAGGGGTTAATTCCGTGTTTGAACCTCTGGCTAGGTTTGTTGACAGCTTTTTACAGCCTGCCGTGAAAAGGGAGAAACAATGTTTGCAAGACACTAAACAATTTTTGACTACAATTACAGATCTGGTTATCAATCCTGATGACTGGTTATGCACTTTAGATATTCAATCATTATACACGAGTATTCCATACGAGGAAGGCAGAGAGGTCATCAGAAACACATTGAGTGATAATCCAGCTCTTAGTAATTCTTTTATAAACTTTTTGATGATTTTATTAGATGTCATACTCACAAAAAACTTTTTTAGGTTTGGGAATTAATTTTTTCTGCAGCTGCAGGGGACCTCGATGGGGTCTCCTGCAGCTCCGGGGTATGCTAATCTATTCGTGACTATGCTGGAGAAGACATATATCTTTGCCTCAAAATATCAAACAAAACATCATATTGTGGCGTCGATATGTCGACGACGTCTTTCTAATATTGCGGGGATCTGAAAATGAGTTGAATGACTTCATGCAATACATTAATAGTTTGCATGATCTTATTAAATTCACAATACAAAAAGAACAACATAGTATTGAATATTTAGATGTGTTAGTGTCAAAAAATGAGAATAGATTGGCAACAATGTTATATTCCAAAGAAATTGATCGGAACAATTTATCCATCGTAAAAGCTTTCACAATCCAGGAGTGTTCATAGGAAATACTTAAAGGTGAACTCATCAGAGCGAAACGGATTGACTCTGATGAAGAAAAATGGAATGAAAGTAAACAATGTATCATCAAAAAGTTCTTGGCAAGAGGGTACGATATTAATGAGATAAATAATGTTGTAGAAGAAGTGTTCAAAATTGAAAAGGGAGAAATTATTTGATAGTAAAATCTAAATCCACTCAGAATGGATAATGTTTTTGTCAACTTATGACAAACATTCTTTATGTGAGAAAAACTATCACCAAATATTGGAAAATCTTGAAGAGGATCCAAATTTTGGCAACTTTATTTAAGGAGCTCCCCAGATTTGTATTTAGAAAAGGTAGATCGTTGGGAAATTTGTTGGTTTCTTTCTGATATCAGAACACCTGTTTTCAAACAAAGAATTAAAGTACAGAAAGAAAGGGCACTTTTCCCTGTTTTGGGATGCTTGAATTGTTCCTCCATTAATCAAGGGTGCGAGTATCAAGCACCCCTTACATGGGACTGATGTTAAGATTAAGGGATTTTTCACATGTAATACAGAACAAGTGGTATACCTGATTAAATGCCCTTGGGGGTTTGTATATATCGGGAAAACAAAAAGATCCGTTAAAATTTGCCTTAATGAGCATAGATCCAACATACGTTTATTTAAAAATAAGGAGAAGGAAAGTGAACCTAAGAAATCATTTGGTGAATATACTCTTGCACGGCACTTCAGTGAAGCAAATCACGGAGTAAGTGAACTTCGCTGGTTGTATTGGAAATGTTGAAGGCGCTAGTTCAGAAGAGGTTAAAATCCGTTTGTTACAACGTGAGGCTTTCTGGATCAGCAAAATGCAATCACTGATCCCGAAAGGTCTCAATGAGATTTATAATTTAAAAGTATTCTTGTAGCTTAGGTAACTGTTGTTTTTAATTATTGTTTTTATTACTGAAATTGTGGTATTTAAACAATAGGAAATGTTCACTACGCATGCTTGACAAAGGGGGGCATGTCCTCCGAAACGTCGCTCTTAGTATGTGCAGCTCGCTCTAAGGTCTGGCGTCTCTGGGCTATCCAATTTGGAAATCAAATGGTGTGGAAGCTGCTACGCTGAAAACTACTAATATAAGTATACCACTTTATTCTTTCTATCATGCTTATGGTTTTATTATTATCCGTGAATGTTGGATTTTAGACTAATGAGGAATAAAGAAGTGTTGTATTGAACAAAGAAGTCTTCCACGAGTTTGAAACTTGCATAGGTGCACGCTCCCTGAAATATGGATGTCTGAACAGACACCAAGAGAGGTTCCCATCTGGATTGAGGTGAACTTGACGTGGCAGGTGGGCTTTTACAGTTTTGATCAGTAATGTACACTAAGAACCTCAAGTTTTTATATATCTAAAAGTAGCAGAAATGTTTTTCCAAAAATTCCTATGTTCCCTTTGACTGTTTTTAGTGCTGGTAGAGTGCTGCTGATATTGGACTGTGTATATATACAATATTAAAGTATAACATATGTATTGACCATACATAAAAATGTATTTTAGGTATGTAGTATAAAAGCACACACACAAATATATATAATATATATATATATATATATATATATATATATATATATATATATATATATATATCCTATTTGTGCAGGCTCAAGCTTTTTTAGTACACATCTAAGATCCATTTTTATGTACGGCTAATAATATATATAATAAATATATATGCTAATAATATAATAATATTATATAATATTTATGAAAATGATTAACTCCATCGTTGGGGGATACATATGCACAAATGGGATATATATATATATATAATAAATATATTATAATATAATATATATATATATATATATCCCATTTGTGCATATGTATCCACAACGATGGAGTTAATCATCATAAGCATGTAATGTAAATTGCAGAAGTTAACACAATAATGAAATAAGGTACAGGCATACTGTATATGTACTATAATTAAAAATATGAGACTATGATAATGATGCATTGGCAAATCATTAGCAATAAAGTTAATAATAAGCCATTAGTACATGACATGAAAGCATCATGGACTTCTGAAGATTATCAAATCCGTGGACATATGTGTATATGTTAAAAAGCAAAGCAAATCACAGGTAAGTTTAAGGATCGCAGCCACATTGGGATGGTTTTGATAGTGATAATGTTGTGTTATTGAATAATATATACATTGAATTGCCACTATATTACATACACCCATCTAGAAGTGTGTTGGACCTTCTTTGGCCTTCAGAGCTGCAGTAGTTCATCATGGCATAGATTCCACTAGGGATTGAAATTGTTCTGCAGGAATACTGGCCCATGCAGACAGGATTGTTCCTACATTTGTAGTAGAATAAAAAGCTGCCATGAAAGATGAACTTGGTCAGCCAGAATTCTTCTGTCTGGATGTCCATCCATAGATATTGGAGGACCTAGGGTGCGCCAAGAAAGCATTTCCCACACTATTGCACTATTTTCACTGTTATGAACAGATGGCACCTGGCAGGAAGGATTCATCAATTCACACTGCTTACACCCAATTCTACTTACCATGGTGCAACAGAAATCTGGATTCATCTCACCCGGCCATTGTACTTGCCCACTGCAGATTTGCCTTTCTGTTTTCCTCAGACAACACTGGCATGTGTACTGGTCATCTGCTGCTATAAGACCTGGTTCACATCAGCGTCATAGGTTTAATTTGAGACCACTTTTTCAAATTCCACCAAGAATGGTGGAAAACGATGTGGCAGAAACCTGACAGATCTCATTGTAGTCAATAGGGTTCGTCAGGCACCATTGGTGTCAACTGTAAAATGGACTCCCTGATGCAGATGTGAACCAGGCCTAATCCATCCTTCCTAAGGAACGATGAGCTTTACTTTCTGACAGGTAAGCTGGAGCACCAGCCTAGTATTTGGCTGCAACTTGCATGACTGTGGATCGCATGTTAGAACAATGCTTGGCATCCTCTTTTGTACTCTTCAATCAACAAATAGTTTATGTCCACAGGATCCCTCTGTTGGATGTTTTTCCTTAATCACACCATTTTCTATATATTCTCAGTACTGCTCCATGAGGAACCTCCTCTGCTCCACCAGGACTGGCACCTTTTAAAATCCCGTCCTATGTTTTTTAGCACCGATCATCATGCCTTGCTTAAAGCCACTCAGATCACTTGATTTTCCTATTTTAATGTGGATACATACTGAAACTAATGCACAGAAAACATGATTCACTGATTAAAAAGGTTCCCTCCGGGCCAAATCCTAATTTCCAAAACAAAAAGCCCCAAATTTTGTGAAAAAGGCCAAAATTAGAATAGGGTGTAGCCTACAACCAAAACCAAAAGAGGCATGGCTAATACATAAAAATGGAAAAAACGGGAAACTTACCATAGAAAATAGAAGCCCATACAAATAAAAAGTCCCCAAGCTATGTCACAAAAGTAGCAACAGGAGTTTTTTTTTCCAAAGCCAACCTTATGTAGCCCAAAGGCTATTACTTACAATAATCTGGACCCCCGGAGACAATAGCATAAAAGAAATTTCTTTGTCAGTAACAGCCCAAATATTTTATCACAACCTAAAATTAAAGGAAAAATTTGTATTTTGGGGAAAAACACATACAAAAATCTAAAAAAAAATTTCCTTAAAAAATACTAGAAAATACTGCCCTATAGCCGGGAAATAAAAGGGGGCCCCAAATTTTCCCTATACTTTAAAAAGGGAACCCACACGTGCCTACCCATATAAAAAATCAAAGGGTATAAAAAAAGGGGTAATTCATGACGAAAAATAGATATCTTTTAATTAGTGTTGAGCGATTACTTTGGGCTATCGACATCGGGCGAAGTCGATAGCCGGCCACCATCGTAAGGTTTTTCGATAGGGAGCAGTCGATTTTTTGAGCGATAAACCAAATTAAAGTTTTAGGGGCCCAAAAAACAACCCCTTCTTTCTTAAAACCAAACAGGGGGGGAAAACCCGGGAAATTTAAAATCCAAAACCCGTAAAATGGTTTCGGTTTAAAACTTAGGCAACACACTTGGGTTAAAAAAGCCACAGAAAAAAAACACAAAACCTTTCCCACTTTCCCGGTTTTGGGGCCCACAGCATGCCCCTTTAAAAACCTGAAATCAACCCAAAAATTAAAAAGGGGCCAAACAGAAATGTTTTGAACCCATCATTTTTAAAACCCTTTGGAACCCCTGACCCAAATTGCCCCAAATTTAAACCTTTTTGGGTTCCCTGGGCCAAAAAAATATGCCCCCAATTAAAAAACCCTCCCCCTTTTGAAGGCCCCCCCCAAAACCATTTAACCCAAAAAATGCCAGAAGGCAGTATGAAAATGAACCTCATTTTAAACTTAAATTTGGAAACATTGATATCCCGGTCCGGGCCACAGCATAGCCCCAAACCTGAAAAGACCCCCACATTTAAAAAGTCCCCGGAAAAAAAGGAGCCCTTTAAAACCCCACCATTTTATTTCACTGGACTTTGACAAATACCTTCCGGGGCCACAGCATGAGCCCAAACCTGAGACCCCCACATTTAAAAAGTCCCGGAAAAAGGCCCTTTCAACCCCCTTTTTTATTTTTTCCACGGGCATTGACTATACCGTCCGGGGCCACACATAAACCCCCAAACCTGAAATGACCCCCACTTTTAAAAAGTCCCGGGAAAAAGGAAAGTCTTTAAACCCACCATTTTTATTTTTCACGGACTTAACTTTTCCCTTTCCCTGGGCCACAGCTGACCCCCAAAACCCCGAAGACCCCCCACTTTTTAAAAAGTCCCGGGGAAAAAGGGAGCCCTTTCCCAACCCCCCTTTTTTTATTTTTCACTGGAAAATTGACTAAAACCTGTCCGGGGCCCACAGCAGGACCCCCAAAACCCCTGCATGACCCCCCAATTTAAAAAGTCCCCGGAAAAAGGAGTCTTTAAACCCCAACCCAATTTTATTGAACTGGACATTGACTAAACCTGTCCGGGGCCACAGCATAAACCCCCAAACCGCATAACCCCCAGTTTTAAAAAAAGTCCCGGAAAAAAGGGAAGTCTTAAACCCACCATTTTAGTTTCGGGGGGACATTGACTATACCGGCCCTTTGGCCACAGAAATAAAACCCGGGGCCAAGTTACAGTGGGGGCGGTGAGAGCCCAGGCGGGCGTCCGTCATCTTTTAAAAAAGCAGGTTAAAATGCCCAAAAGACGCACCCCAAAAAAATTTCTGTCTGCAAAAGGGCCAGAGTGCGGAAGCGGAAGTTGAAAAACTCCACCTTTCCCGTCCCAGTAAAATATTTGGTTTAAGGTTTGGGCCCCCTCCGTATGAGTGTGGACCAATTAAAAGTTTCCTTTGGGGAAAAAATGGGGGTTTTAATTCCCCCTTTTTAAAAACCCCGGTGCCCTTTATCTTGGCATTTTTTTTCCCTCATTTTACTCAACGTGCGGGGGAGGAAATGGCTCTGTACTTTTTTCTCTGCCGTGCTCCATCCCCAATGTCCCTGAAAAACCCAACATCTGGCCCAAGTTTTCCTGAAACCTCCCTTGAAACCAATTCAGGGGAAAATTTTTTTAACGCTATTTTGTACATGAAAAGGGTTTTTTATTTCTTTAATTCAAAAAACCCACTTTTTTAAAATGGAAATGGAACCCCCCCCCAAATGTTTTTTGTTTCCCTTTTTTAAATTGTATTAAAGGGGTTGTCTCAATAAAGGGGTTTGAAAATTTATTTTTAAAGACTTGCAAAAAAAAGTCATTTTGAAATATGTGTCCTTTAACAGGGGTCCAAAACCTTTTCCTGTTTTTTTGACAGAAACCAAATCCCCCCTTGGGAGCCACCCCTTAAACCATTGTGAAGAAAAATGTTGTTAGAAACAACTTTTTTTTTAGAATAGGACCTTATTTTAGTTTGAAATGTCACACCCAAAATGCCCCCAAAAATTCAAAAAAAGACCCATGACCATTTTTGGACAATTGGGGAAGAAAAAAAAATGTCTATTAGAAAAAACATTTTTTTAGAAAAGGCCCCTGTATTTTTGGGCTGCTTTTTCAAAGAAGCATGCCCCAAAAAAATTATAAAAATATTTCCCTAAACCCAAACTTTTAAAAATTTGGAAGAAAAAATTTCCCAATTTTATAAGCCACTTTTTCCCCCCCCAAAAGGACCCATGATTATCTGTTATCCACGCAACATGCCCCCCAAAAAATTATAAATATGACTTCTCCCCCACGAAAAATTTGGGTGAAGGAAAAAAAGGGGCCCACTTTAAAAAGCCACCATTTCTTTTTCCAAAGGACCTTGATTTTTTTGCTGAAACCCAAAACAGCAACATGCCCCCAAAAAAAATTTTATAAATATGATTTCCCTCAGCCACTTTTTAAAAATTGTAAAGGCCCAACATGACCCCAAAACCATTGAAAATTTGGAAAAAATTTAAAAAAGTTTGAAGTGAGTAAATGGAATATGGTTTTGTCATAAACCCCGGGTGTCTTTTAGTCTCCCCCACAAAAAACCCAGAAAAATTTAACTTTTTGGGAATTGAAAAAAAAAAATTGCAGTAAAAAAATAATCTTTTTTAAAAAGAATTTTTTCAAGAGGACCTTTTTCTTTTTAAAAAAGGAATGTGAAGTAGACCAGCAACAAACGGTACCTCGGAAAGGGGGGGGCCACAACATCATCAGAAAACCAAACCCCTGATTCTTTCTTGATAAAGTCAAACGACCACATTTTTCTGTGGAAAGCCGATGCGTTTTGTCTGAAAAGACCTTTCCGGCGTGGGTGGGAAAGGGCCGCTCAGATATACGCTGGGTGCTGGGCCGGGCAACACCCTAGGCCCGGCGAGCCAGCTCGGGGGCCCTTCGGTTTCCCTTTTGGATACCCAAAGTCCTTTGGGCCGGAAAAAACCCTACAAAAACATCGGTTTTGAGAAAGCAGATATCGTGCACCATGATCTTAAGCCGGTCTCTGGTGTTTTTAAACAGGGGCCCCATTGCAAGCTTGGGGGAGTTGGAAAAAAAAGATTTCCGAGGTCAACCCCAAAAAGGCTTCTGCCACCTTTCCTGCGCTTTCCGGCGCTGGTTTCCGGGTATGGCCCATTGGGACTCCCACTGCTGGGCACGGGCGGGTGGGGTTTTTTCCCCCCCGTGAATTTTTAAGAACGTAAGCAGAACCCCAACAGATGTCCTCCCTTGATCAATCAAACAAGGTCCCCCATTTTCCCGCATTTTTACTCCATTTGGGTGGGGTTTGGAAAAGGGAAAGGGGCTGAGTTTTTTTTTTTGTACCGGGGGTCCAGGAGGGTGGGCCCCCATTAAATGGGTTTTTCCCTTTTTGATGGCCTTAAAACGAGGATCGGGGGGGGAAAGGGGAATCCAAAACACTCAGTGAGAGAGGGGCCTTAATTCCCAAACCGCTGGGTTGAGGGGCACTAGCAAACTCATCCTTTCCCCATCTCCTCAAATTCACCCCCAAAACCCCTTCCAAGGCAGGGGGGCCGGGCCGGGGTCTAAGGGAAAAATTTTTCCTCCCACCCTCCCCCGCTTCCCCCCGGGACAGCTTTTAACAAAAGCCCGACTTGGGCCCCAAAATTTTGCACCCTGAAGCTTGGAAATTTTCCGCCTTGCCTAGCTCCCGGACCCCCCGAAACCACTCCTAATGAAGACCGATAAAAATTTAGAAAAGCCCGGGGCCCTTTTGGAATTTTGGGCGGAGAGAAAGGGCCCCTGCGCCCTCTGGTCCGTCTCCCCCCTCCGTCGCTGGCGGGACCCTGATTTTTCAGAGTGTCCAACGATCGTTTCCCAAAAATAAGATCCCACAATGCTCATGCGGGCCAAGGGGTCGTCCGCCCCACCTTTTGGGGGGTTCTTCAAAAACCCGGCCCAAAGGGGGGGCAACCTTTCCCTGCCTCCCTTCCGGGGGGCTCAACACCCCGAGGTCCGCACCGCTGCTTGTCCCGGGCCCTGTGTCACTTCGTACTGCTAATGGCATTGCGCTCCCGCCACAAACGCTGGGGGCATGGGGGGAAAAGGGGGGAATTTCCAGCGTGTTGCCACGTCAACAATGAGACTTTTAAAGGGAGGCCGACTGAAAGCTGCAACGCAGCCAGGCGGGGACGAAGCAAAGGGGGCGAACGGGGCCCGGGAAATGGGGAACTCAGGGGCCCCCGAGCCCTTTTTAAGCATCAGTCCAGCCCGGGGGGAGGGGGGCTTTAGAAAATTCCCGGACAACAAGGGGTTTATGACAAAGTGCCCGGGAAGGGATGTTTCTCCAGCCTACCCATCCTTTTAAAGGGGGGCCACAATTTCGCCCTTTTCCCCACACCCACCCTTTCCTGGCACAAGGGGTTTTTGGCACCCCCGCCCCTGCCTTTGTCCCCCCCCGGGGCGGAAAACCGGCCACAGCTCCTACCGGGTGGGGACGGTCTCCAAGGCAGATTAAATTTTAACCTGGCCTGGGCCTGGGCAAGTTTATGCCACCAGAGGACCTTGGGGGAAAGAGCCCCGCAAACCAAACCCGGGGGTTTTTTAAGAGCGTCCCCGCCACCTGAAAGCCACCGCACCCCCAAACATCCACCCAGTTCCCCCCCATGAAACTGTCCAGAGATAAAAGGGGCCTTGGGCCGTGCTTACCCAGTCCATGTGTCGGGGGTGGGGATGGACTTTTCCCGGAACAGAACAGACAACGCGCTTGGGAAATTTTTGATGACACGGCTGGCCAGGGCAGGGGCGGCCTTTTTTTGGCAAAGAAATGCCGCTCGGCCAAACTGGTTTTTGAGGGGCAGGCAAAGGCCCTGAAAGGGCGGAACCCTCTGTGCCCCCCCAAGGAAAGGCAAAAATTTTCCCAAAGGGCCCAAAAACCTGGAAGCCGACATTCAGGGTTTTTACTTTGGGGTTTTGGGTTAAAGTTTTTTTCTGCTCCCAAACCTGGAAGACCCAAAGGCTGGCGCTAACTGGCCCCTGTACGGTGGGCAGTCGTCAAACTGGGGGAAAAAAGAAGGGGAAAGGGGGGTCCTGGGGGTTTCTGGGGGTACCCGGGGGGACGGGGAAGGGGGAAAACGGGGGCTGATCCCTGATCAGGGCTCGGGGAGACATGGGCACTGAGGAACGCTTTTGGGGGTGGCGGGGGGAGGAGGGCCGGGGACAGAGGGTGTGACAGTGGGTTTAAAGGGCCCCGGGGTCGGTCTGGCCTTTTTTGGCCCAAATGTTTCCCTCCATTTCAACTCATTTCATTCGCTGCATGTGAAATGACCTTTGGGGGGGTTAACCACTTAAGGTTTTTGCCTCTACTTATGCTTTACGGCAAAGGGGCAAATTTACATCGCTGGGGGAAACAGAGGCTTTCCAAAGAAGGCCCCGGCTTTAGAGGTTCCTTTTTGAAACGGGATAAGCGGGACGGGTTTGGCTGACCGTGGCCGGCGGAATTATTTTCCCGCGGACTTTTGCCAAAGCCCCCCTTTCCCCCTTTTTGGGGGGGACCCAATTGACCTACCCCAAACGCTTTCCCCCTCGCCATGAGGGAAACGCTCGCAAGCAAAAATTTTGCGGAAAAGCCGGGTGGATCCGCGATGTCGTAAACCCTCATCAACACAGGGACTTGGGGCCCTGACTTTCTGCATCCCCGAACCGGGCTACAAGCAAGGGGGGACTGCCAAAAGGGGTTGCCGACCGCCCGGGGTTTTTGCCCAGGGCCCGGGTTCCCCTTTACCTCCTCTGATGAAACAGTAACGGGGGGTCAGAGCAGACTAAATTTATCCCTTGATCTTTTAACATGCCTTCTGACCCCAAAAACCCCATTTTGTCATCAAAAAAGGTCTTTAGAAAAAAGGGTTTTCCAAAGGGGGGTACACAGTTTGACATTTGGGCTTTCTTCATGTTGGGGAACGGATGCTGGGTGACGACATTTTGGGGCCCTGAAAAGGGAGGACAGGAGGTTTAAAAACTGCTAGATGGGAGGTTTCATTAACCACTGAAGGAAAAGATTGGCGAGATGTTCGTTACTTAGATTCCCCAGGGCCCTGCCCCCCCCACGACAGGCCGACGGTCCTGCAACTACGACCGCTGGCATGCGTTTGTCGCCAAACCCCTGGGGAAAGGAGCACCTTCTCTCGTACCTCACCTCCATGTGCTAAAACCCCCCCTTTGCTTTCTTACCCCTGCCCTTTTACTTTCCCTGTTTTAAAAAATTTAAAAAATTTTTAGAAAGGGATGGGGAAAAGTTTTGGGAAAAATCTCTTATAAAAAAGGCAAATCACAGCTATTTTCAAATCCCCCCAAATCAAAACAAAAATTTCTGGGTTCAAAATTTTAAATGCAAGGGGGTCTATCAAAAAATCTGGGCTGGGCAAAAATCAAAAAAAAGTAACGGTTTTTTTTCGTATAATACACTATTTTTTGCACCTTTTAATTCCCCTGTGGGGACTATAGAATTGCTGTTTTTAAGATTTACGTGGAAGCTGCGTCCCAAAGAACAAACTGGGGGCGCAAAAATAAAAAAAAAAACGATCTGTTATGTTTTCGTATAAAAAACCCGGGAAATTTTTTTTCACCTTTCAATTCCCCCGTGGTGACTATAGAATTTCGTTTTTAAAAATTTACGTGGATGCTGCGTCAATGAACAAAGTTGGGGGGGCAAAAGTCAAAAAAAACGTAACTTTATTTTTCGTATAATACACGGGGAAAATTTTTTTGCACCTTTCAATTAAACCTGGGGGGACAAAAAAATTCCCGTTTTAAGATTTACGTGGAACTGCGCAATAAACCCAAAGCTGGGTGCGCAAAAGTAAAAAAACACGTTCTTTTAAATTTTTTCATATAATACCGTTTTTTTTGGGCCCCCCAAAAATTTTGACCTGGGGTGACTATAGAATTGCTTTTTTTAAGATTTACTGGAGGGCGGCGTCAATGAACAAAGCGGGGTGCGCAAAAGTCAAAAAACCCCTATTTTTTAATTTTTTTCCGTATAATACACGTTATTTTTGAACCTTTAAATTCACCTGTGGTGACTATAAATTTTGGGGCGGGTTTTAAAAAAATTTAACGTGGTTTGCTGCGCCCAATGAACAAAGCGGGTGCGAAAAAGTCAAAAAACACAGAAACTTTTTATGTTTCGTATAATACACGGTATTTTTTGAAACCTTTAAATTTTCACCTGTGGTGACTAAAAATTGCTTTTTTAAAATTTACTTTGGATGCTGCGTCTTTGAAAAAAGGGCGGGGTGCGAAAAAAGGCAAAAAAAAACGTATTGCTATTTTTTTCGTATAATAAACGGTTTTTTTTTTGCACCTTTCAATTCACCTGGGGTGACAATAAAATTTGGCTTTTTTAAAAGTTTTTTCGGGGATGTTTGCCGTAAATAAACCAAAGCTGGACCGAAAAAGTAAAAAAAAGAAACGTATCTTTTATTTTTTTTGTATGATAAAACTGTTTTTTTGGCAACAAAAAAACCGTGCTGACTAAAAGTTTTCGGGAATTAAAAATTTTAAAACCTGCAAGGGATATATCAACACGGGTGGAAGGGGAAAAATTTAAAAAATGAACACCAAATCAAAAAATTATACGATAAAAAAAAGGGGACTTTGCACCTAAAAAAGAGACCGGGCAGTTACTAGAAAGATGTGTACCCAAAATATTATTTTCAGGCTCCCCAAAATATCCAAAAAATATTTCAATACCCAAAAAGGTTAATAATAAAGGGATTTTTCCCCAGTGCAATGTCTACACAAACCCCTTGGTAAATTTTTATCCAGGGGTTCTTTAAAAGAAAAAGAGCTTTCTGTGTTTGCCCGGGGGGCCCCCCCCCCCCCCTGCCCCCCTTTTATTTTACAGCGGTAATGGGGGTTTAAAAAAATTCTCTAGCTAACTACATAAAATTTTAAAATTCTCTAATCAACAAAATTTGGGGAAGGGAATCAAAAAGCTAATAGAAAATTTTTTTCTCTGTGCAAAAATAAAAAAAATTTTTTCGCTGAGCTTTTTGGGCCACGGGCAGAGCGCAACTTCCTATTCCTTTTAAAACGCTGAAGCACAAAAGGCGGGAACAGGAAACGCTGTTTTGGAAATTTACGAGGTCATGTTTTTTTTTTTCAGCCAACGAAACCATACCCCATCCCAGCCCATGGACGCCCCACAGACATCTAAACCCTGCCCTATCCTGTAATCTAAATTTCTGGCCGCCAAAAATACAGGAATCGCAGAAAAAGGCGCGATTTTTAATAGAGGGATGCACAGAATTTTAAACCCCTTAATTATCGCATGACCCGAAAATTTCGATCACCATAAAAACCTTGCCGATTTCAACTTTGTCGATAAAAATCGCTCAACACTAATCATTATGCAATGATATAATATACACATACAGTATACTTCTAGGTACATACACAAATAATGCAGCTGCAGAGGGCAAAGGGATACGTGGGGGGACCGACTAAACATCAGTACAAAAAAATCAATCCCAAAATGATTTATGACACCAACCCCTGTGCCCCAATTGATTTTTTTACGTTGTAGGAAAAAGGTGCCCCCACACCACTGAAAATTAATTGGGGAAAGTGCTGGGGGGCTTGTTTTTTTGGGTAACCAACCCACGTTAAAACAGTAAAAAAATACCCCCAGCACTCCCCCAGACTTTGGGAAAATTTGGTTTTCAATTTTTTTAGAACAACCTAGTGGTGATAAATCTCCAAAAATATTTTAGACATTAGTGCAATATGAGCAATCCAGACGTTTCAGAGAATTTTAGGCCAAATTGGCCTTCGTCAGTCTAGTCTGGTGGGAGGCTAGAATAGAAAATATAGGAAGCAAAGGGGGCAATTTGACGCCCCCCAACCCTGTTAGGAAACTGGAAAATCCGTCCTGAGCAGGGCCCCGGGCGGGCCCCTAGGGCAAACCGGGCATTTGGGGTCGGCGGGGCCCCGGGGTCCGGCCGCAGGCCGGCTCGGGGGGCCCGCCGAGGGGGCCCTGTTTTCCCCCCCCGGGGGGCCCCAATGCCGGGGCCCTGCCCGGGGCCCCCCAATGGCACCCTCGGCCCCCAAATTGGGAAACCCCCCCCCCCCGTTCCCGGGGGGCCCACCCGGCCCCTCCGGGGTGCAGGCCGGATCAAACCCTCCCCCGTCCTGCCCGCCACACGGCCCCCCGCCCCTCTGTTTAGCTCCCCCGGAGGCCGCGGGGGGGAAAGGGGGCGCGATGTGATGACTCTTTTGCGCCCTGTTTTCCCCGGGCCCCCACCCGGAGTGAGCGGCCGCACCGGAGGGGGGGGAAGAGGAGAAAGGAGGCAGAACTTCCGGGAAGTATTGGTTTTTTTTAATTTTTTTTTAAAATACTAGCCCCTGGGGCCCGCATACCTATATACTGCCTGGGTTGGGTATATACTGCCCCATACTGCCCTTCTACCTATATACTGCCCCCTAAATACCCGGGCCCGGGTATATACTGCCCTCATACCTAAAAACTGTCCCATACGCCCTGCATACCTATATACGCCCCATTTGGGGGTTGGGGGGAAAAAAATTATATATATTAAATATTTATTTATAATTAAAAAAATGGGGGTTTGGTATATTTTTTTAATTTATATAATAAAAATAAATTTGGGGGGGCCCGGCCGCCTTTCCTTTTAAAAACTGCCCCCTTTCCCCTAGCCCATTTACCCCATAATGCCCTGCCTCAAAAACTTTCCCCTTTCCCAAAAACGCCCTGCCCCGCCCGCTAAATCCCGCCCGCCTGCCTACATATGCCCCTTTCCCCCCCTATACCAAAGGGGGCCCCCTTGAAAAACCCCCGGGCCCGGCCCCATAAACTGCCCCCGCCTCCTAATACTGGGCCCCGCTACCTATTAAAGGGGGCCTTTTCCCCTTAAAATTTTTTTACCCAAACCCGGCCCGTGGTTCCCTTCTCCCCCCTTTCTACATAGTGGGTCCTGCCTGCCATATTCTGATCCTGCCTGGCAAAAATACTGGCCCTGCTGCCTAATTGGCCCAGCCTGGCTACTTCCCTTTTGGGCCCCGGCCATACCTGGTAATTACTTGGGCCCCACCTGCCTTAATTTCTGAGGGCAGCCCTACTTTAAAGGCTAATTACTGGGGGGAGCCCTAGCTAACGGGTAATTAATGGGGGGAAATCCCAGCTACCTGGGAATTCCCGGGGGGAAGGGCCCGTCTAAACCCACCAAATTAATGGAGGAAAGGGCCCCGTTTACCTACCCCAAAAGGGGGCCACCATTTATTTGCCAATTTTTCTGACATTTTTTTTAAATTTTTAATTTTTTTGGGTCTAAAAAACGCTTTTTTGGGGAATTGATGGAAATTGCTGGGAAAAAAAGGAGTCTAAGATGTATTTGTGGTAAATTCCCACAGGGGCGAGGGAGTGACCCAAATAAAGAGGGGCACTGCGCTGTACTGGACAGAGAAAAGAAATGGGAAAGGGGGCTACTCCTCAAAAGGGGACAAACATGGAGGTTTGGGCCAGAAGAAGAAAAAAGGAGAAGAAGCACTTTTCCCCCCTCAGAGATACGCTCCTGTGAGTCCCCCGTGTCAGGGGTTTATTTTTTCCCTTTGTGTTGAATCATGCTGTATTCAAGTGGGGGTCCCTGACTACTGGGGATGGGAATTTATGGGGTTGTAAGGTTTTTGCTGGGGTTTTTTAGTGTCAGTGTGGGCTTGTCCCCCGATTTGTAAAGCAAGGGAAAACCTGACCGTGATGATTTGGTTTTTCTCTGCACCACGTTTCCTTTTTTGCTTGGGTGTAGGGGACTTTCACACAGAGCGGTTTTGGTGCATTTTTGATGCGTTTTTTTGTGCAGAAATGTTCAGCATTAACTGCTCTGCCTTTCTGCACAAAAACACACCAAAAAAACATCAAAAAGGCACCAAAAATACTCTGTGTGAAAGCACCTATACAGTGTAGTTTATTTTAGAAAGTGGCGAGGTGCGAGAACAGGGGACATTTTGTAAGTGGATATTGTATGTGGGCTGCTGGGGGCTTAGTGCCAGGGCTGATTTTTATTCCCAGTCCGGCCCTGGTCCTGAGGATGTAATATTACCTCCTGCTTCCTATATTTTCTGTTCTTGCCTCCCACCAGACTAGACTGACGAAGGCCGGTTTGGCTGAAAAATTCTCTGAAAATTCTGGAGTGCTAATATTGCACTAATGTCTACTACTATACTGTAACCTATTTTCACGTAGTCTGCAGAGTGCTGAGGTATTTTTCTACTAATTGATGTTACTGAGCTGAGTAAGAAAAAGTGAAACAAAGTCACATAACAACCCTGACCAGAAACTGGAATTTTTATAGAAAGCTAGCTGGTGCTGTATAGAGGCTGTGTCATCCATTAGTAGTAGCAAACACAAAGATGTATTCTTTAACAGTAGAGAAGCTGTAGTCACCAGAGTGCAGTGTGTTCATTATATAACTCAATGAATTTCCCTATTCTGGGGTAAAGCCTACAATTTCTAACCCCATGCTGCGGGTAAATCCAATCGATTTCCTGGACTCATGGTCATTTAGCATTATGTCATCGATTACTATGTGTTGGTAGGGGTAAATGGTTGAAACCACGGCTATAACTGTAGCCATTGAAGCTAGGTTGGGGCCCAGAGGTTGAGGAGAACTGCTCAAGTATAAGAAGTTGTTGGCTTTCAGCATTCCAGAACCGCTAGGTTGGTTCTCTAATATATGGCACTATTATCCATATCTTTAATTGTTGCTATCTATGCTTCTGTTTCAGTTTCCTGTCACTAGTTGGTGGAGGCCATTTAGTTATACCCCTGGTCAAAGCCATCCCGGATTGAGGACTTGTGAAAAGAGAAGAGAGAGAAAAGGATAGAGTGACAGAAACTGAAAAAGAAAGAGATAAGAGCAAGAGAGGAAAGAAAGGGAAACGAGAGAAAAATCACAGCCACGGAAAGGAAAATCTTCGTAGGGCCACAGAACTGGAAAACAGTATAAAACCCCAAGCAGACTGTTTGATGTGCCATGTGATTTCTTCTAGGAGACACTTGGATAAATGTTCGCTTTGTTAGAGAAGCAAATGAGTATTGGATAAAGGACTGTGCATACTCATGATAAGTGTGGTCAATTGAATAAGTCAGTGTCCAGGTCAGAGAAATGAGAGATGGGAACTGACCAAGAAAAAACCCTGGTCAGAAAAAGTTTAGTAACTTAAAGATGTAAATCAACATTAAAACCACCAGCCAAAAATCATTGGTATCTCTTTGGAGAATTGTCAAATTTGTTGAATTTTGTATATTCCACTAAAGATAAGTGCCTTTTTGAGTTTAGCACTAAAACTGACTGCGTATGTATTTTTGTCATGCAATCATCTCCAAGCAAGGTGGTCCCTTCTAGGCTCCTTGCCTTACCAACTGAAGCCTGTAAGGGTTATTTTCACAATAGGAATTAGACATATCATACACATTGACCCCTCTTTCAAGCCCTGCCTCATCAGAATGGGTGAAGGAATCCTCTCTCAGGTGTAGGGTCTTGTTTGTCAGTTAGCCATATATCTTTTACATGGAGAGAGATGCTATTGTACAAACAAAGCAGTCAAACCATATATTTCCTGGAAACAAATAATTACTTATTTCTAGGCATTTCACTAAGAGTTTTTCATTACGGCATAATTCTAAAATTCATCAGTCTCTTAAAGGATCTGGATTCGGCTGCATATGACAAATTAATCTGTGTTTTACTTCAATATCGAGTCAGTAAATTCCTGTTTATTAGAGCACAGAGAAAATATTTGTCAGTTCCTTTTGGCTCAATATTACCTGTAGCTGTAAAACCTATTACATGTTTCTGACAGAGAAGACAAGCCTGATGCATGAGTTCCTCTTACAAAATTTCCTGCTGTAATACAGAGAATCAAATTCAAGAGGCATCTCTACCAGTTCTGCGCGAAACACAAGGTCTACAGCGAAGGACCAGATGTCTCTGGGGACTCCCTAGAGCTCCAAGCACACATCTTGTATATGCTCTAAGGTAGAATCTCACTCTGATCTCCATCAGTTATCACTCAAAGCAGGAATATTTCATCCCTACTACACATACGTGACAACGTGCTTGGCAGCACAGCCACTGCAGAAATATCACAGTTTTTACCACACTGATCGTCTTCATGTTTAATCCAAAAGGAACCTATATTATAATTTGATTTCTGTAGAAGAAAGCCTCATTATAAAATAATATTTTCCAAATGTGGGCCAGTAAGATGCGCCATAGGTTTCACAGTTTTTGATTTTGCAGGCAGATGTGCAGAGCAGGGATTAATTAAGAAGTACAAAACGCTTAATATAAAAGCGAACTCAATGCATCAAAAGAACTGAAAGACGGTATGTTCAGTGATTAAAATAGGAGGCCCAATAAACGAAGCAGCTCTGCTCCTTGTGAACACTTTTTGTCCCATGGTAAGATCGTTCTACCTAGTCACAGAGACCCATTTATCAAATCTTTAACACTGCTAACGGCAATCAGCTAACCTTTCTTAAACTGCTCATTTGGACAGTTTGGATCAATGAGATCAATTGTAGTGAAATTTGGAGTCTAATTTTAAATAATTTTGGGAACTCTAGAATCCTAAACTGAAGTAAAGGTAATAAGCATGTTACCTTGTTTACAAACACACAATTCTTCCATTGATAGACTCCAAACCGTCTTCTAAATTCTGTTATTTCCTATACCTCTCTATTGAAATACAATTGATATCTAAAGCAGGCTGAGGAGCTGAGTCCGTTTCATGCACGGTGCTGGCTGTTAGATACAGTTACATCACCTGCAGCGGAGATGTCTCCGATGCCTGCACTTTAACTACTTAGATGCCACAACCAGAGAATTTCCATCACCCACTCACAGAGTGGCAATGGTTGTCAAGGAAGCCAGGGGCCTAATAATGGCCCCCAGGCCTGGCATCTTACTGCTCCTATTAAACCCTGCCAGAATGTAATAGAAGAGCAGTAACATTGCACTATTCTGTAACACATTACTATAGTTAAATAGTGTACAAATGATCATGCCACCTACAATTAAAAAAATAACCCGTATCACTACATCCATAAAAGTGTGACCTCAGAAATTTAACCTATACCCTGCACAGTCAATGCCATAAAGAAAAGAAAAAAGTGTGAATCTTTGGTTGCTTTGCCTTTTTTACATAAATAAAAATCCTAACATAGGATCGCAGATGGAAAAATAAAAAAGTTATTGGCCTCAGAAAATGGCGATGCAAAGCAAATGCAAAAAAATACAACTTGTTCTACAGAAAAAAGTGAAAAATAAAAATGTCATGGCAAGAGGTTAAAAGGGTTTTCTCACTAGGCTGTATCACTGAGACACAAGCAGTTTTAAACTCACTCTGTCTCTTTAGACTGTGGGTGGTTCTATAGCAGTGATTAGCATATCTAGCGTCTCTGAAAATAGTAGAGCCATTATCTTTTCATTAAACACAAGGTACCATGTGCTGTGAGGACTGAAAACAATGGCTTATTGACTTACAATCTTGTAAGAGAACTAGTTTGCTCCTGAGTTCAGTCCGTCCATATGGTGATTTTGCTCCCTGCTATAATCAGATAATATAGTTATGGTTAGGGAAGCAGATAACCATAGAAATCTGTGTGCACTCAGAGCACACATTTCTCTTATCTCTTGACTAAAGTAAAATAAATTGACCAATGTATTTAGAAAAAGTCTTCATTGAACTGTCCCTTCAAGTTGAAAGCTAATCTGTGTAGTGAGAAAATCCTTTAAGGATCTAGCTTGGTATGATTTCCAGAACTTTGGTACGTGTATCTCCCGGCTTCAGTCCAATGTAAATGCCTGTTACCCTAACACTTTTGGCCATAATAATATTACACTTTGTGATGACTTAACAGGTTATGTTTTCTATCTATTTGATCATCAAAATGTAACATCGTCTGTGAAAGGATAATTTCTATGTTAGTTGAATGACATATTATGTTGGAAACGAAAAGGTGGATTGTACAGAAGTAATTAAGCTGCCTTGGGGACATGGGGACTATCCTTCCAACCCACCCCAATGCAGAAACATAGAAAAAAAAAGGCAATCCTCCCAATTTTTTGCCCAATCGGGGCCCCAATTTTTTTTTTTAGCGGGGGTTTGGGGACATTTTTAATTTCCTGAGATTAAACAGAGGATTTTCACAAACTTTAAATTTACCAAAAAAATTTTAAGGCTCTACCCTAGGGGAAAATAAATTTCCCTACATAAACTAGAAAGAGATTTTTTACGGGTAAGAGCGGGTGAACGTAAACTCCTGCCAGGGGAACTTTTTTCATGGTAAAATTCACTAACAAATTTCCCAAAAAGGGTCGGGATCTTTTTCTAGAGCGTAATAAAATTTATGACTAGGATTCTGAAAAAGGGGCCCTTTGGGAATCGGGATTTTAACTTTTGATTGCCAGATTGGAGTCAGGGGAAAATTTTTTTTTCCCCCAAAAATTTAAAGGAACGGATTGATTTTTTTCCCCCTTTTCGGGGGGTTTTTCCCTTTCCTTTTGATCAACACCATGGGACAATAGGCTGAACGGGAGGGACGGCAATTTTTTTTCAAATTTTTTTTTTTTTAAACTGTAAAATTTTTTAATTTTTTTTGGGAAAGAGAAAAAAAGCAATAACAAAAAACCCAAACAACCCTTTACATAAAAATTTGGAAAGCTTTGAAACGTAGTGATACAAAAAATGAGACAAAAAAAAATTGCCCTTTAAAATTTCAAAAAGAAAGTTCCCCCAAATTAGTTAGGGGGATTTAAAACCGGAAAAAAAACCATGGGGGGTTGACATTTTACTTAAAAAACGCGTTAGCAAAATATCCAAAAAATTTTGGGCGTTTTAATAACCTTCATGAAAAAATAAAGACACATAGACAAAGACAAACAACAAAAGGGGGAAATCTACGGGGGGGGGGGGGTGCGGGAAAGAAACAATTTTAGGGTGGGGAGCACTTGGTCAATTTTGGAAATATTGCTGTTATCCTTTTGGGGGCTTTTGGGGGATAAAAAGAAATTCCCCCAAGGGGCTTCCAAAAAACCTCGAACTAGAAAAGTCTGCCCGGCCCCGGGAAGAGCCTTTAAAAATATTCCATCCCCGGGTTTGTCATTAAATTTTCGAGCAAACCACTGTCTTTCGAGGGTTTGGTACCTGATTTTTCCCAGAATCTACTTTTTGGGGTTTTGGGTTCTGTTAGCGGGTGCAGGACAAACGCAAAGGGGTCGCAAAGGGCCCGGGGCGGGGAAAAAATTTTTAACAGAAAACCCTGGGGTTCAAGGAAGTTGATGCCTTTAACCTCCCCCAACCCCTAGGGATTTGACAATTCCCCAAAGGGATTTTATTCGGGGCCTTTTCCAGAATAGGGTGCTCCAGAGGTTCCCCCCGTGACCCCCCACATCCTCCAGCACAGGTCAAGACTGAAGGATAAAAATGTATGCAAAAGTGCAGGGGTGTGGTCCCAAAGCATCATTAGTTTTTTTTATTGGTTTTCCTTTTTAAAAGGGGACGCACGAAGGAAAACTTTGGCCCGCCTGAACCCAAAACGTCCTTTCCATTTTTTCTAGAGGGATGGGCGTCCCCCAAAAAATCCCCCCCATTTTTTCATGTAGGAGGATTGGGGTCAGGGACAGATTCCCCGGGGTCACCCAAAATTTGATATAAACGAGGGAAAACATCCACGTGGGAAAAACTTGGGCCCAAAATATCTTTTTAAAAAAAGTGGGACCGATACCCCACGTAGAAGATAAAGGGAAATATGCAAAATTTCCTAAACTGTAAAAAGAGTAATAAGTCTGGGGGGGAGCCCAAATTTTTCCCCTTTAAAAATTTCAAAAGGTAGAATTTTTTCGAGTCCTTAGTCCACAATTCCGCAAGCTTTTAAAAGCTGGTTTGGGCAAACCCTTGGGTTCCCGTGGGGGTGCCGAAAGCTATCCCGGGAGCATTGGTTTTAAGAAAAAACCCATGTCATAGGGGGAATACCCGCGAGCTAAGGTTAAATTTTTTTATGACTAATTTTCCACACCTTCCAAAGGCCCAAAAACCCGGGCCCAACAACGGCTTGGGAATTTGATTGTGGGGTTTTTTGACCCTAGGACGAGTTAGGGGGGATTGGGGGCCCGCCACAACTTCTCCATTTTTTGTCCAAAATGGCAAATTTCATATAAGGGGCACCATCGGTTAAATTTAACGAAAATTTAGTCCCAGTAAAAACTTTGTAAGTCTGGCACGGGAAAACCACCCCGGGACTTGGGGCCAATAGGGTTTTATTTTGAGATCCGGCCTGCCCCGCCCATTTTGAAACGTTAAAAGCAGCTTGCATAGTTTTTTTAAAACTCCAGGGAATTTGGCACAGGCAGTGGGCTCAATAAAAACATCACTTTGGGGGGCCCGTCATTTAATCGCCCCCATCCCCGCCTAAGAGGGGAAAAACGGGAGGCAAAAACCCCTTTCTCAATAAAACCCGGGGTACTTCAGGAATTTGCAGGTAGTTAAAATTTTAGAACAACGTGGCCCCAAAAATGGCGTCCCAAATTAACCCCAAAAAAATTTTTAAAGATCTCTTTTCCAGTTGAAAAAAAGAAAATTTTGATCTGTACAATCCAACTGGGGAGGCGGGGGTATTTAAGGGGAATGCTTTTTGTTTTAAAACAAATTGACCCTGTACGCGAAAAAAACCCAAGTGAAATCAAAAGTTATTTTCAGATTTGGGGAAAAATGGTAGCAAATTAGTTAGAGTCAGGGGGGTAGGGCCCTCCCGCGTAAAATGATATTTTAAAAATTTCCCCGTCCCCCGGGTCCCGATGCCCGTAAGTCCGGGTTATTCCGGATAGGCCCCTGCCATTTTCTCCAATACAGAGGAAAAAAATCATCGGGGGCAGGGGCCAAAACCCCGTCTAGTGCCCCTTTTTTAGTCCCAATCATGGGGGTTTTTGGGGTTCGGGGGAAACGAATGGGCTTTCAGAAGGGGGAGAGTACAAGGGGGGTCGAGGGGGGGTGTATGAAGGGGCCCCCGAAAGCCAAATAAATTTCAATACTTTTAAACATAAAATTTCCCCGTTTAAAGGCGATTTAAACGCCCCCCCCCTTTCCCCCCCGTCTAAAAATGAGTATAAAGGCTGGGTTTTCCCCGGGGCTTCTGTGTGCAATCTCAAAACAAAACAAAAACTCTTCTAGTGTTATCGGTTTTCCCCGTCTGGCCCCCAACAAAGCCAAATTGGGTTTTAAAAAATCAGTCCTTTCAGGTAGCACGATAACGATTAGCCAGAATTTTGGGGAAAAAATTTTAAAGCGGGGAAATTTTTAAAAGGGGGATAGGGGCCCAAAAATTTGAACCAATCTAGATTTACCCTTTGGGCTTGGGGATAAGAGTTTTTAAAGGGAGTGAAAACCCTGGGTGGGGGAAACGCTCGCCTTTCATGAAATTTAGTTTTAAAAAGGTTTTCCCCGAAACGGTCCTCTAGGGTTGGGGGGGGAAGGGCTGGAAGTATAAAATAAGTGAAACCGTCTGGTCCTGGGGCTTTTTTTTGAAGGTAAGGGTTTTTAAGGGGCTCCCAAAACCCCTTCGTTTGTGAAACGGGGCATTGGGGAAACCAATCTGCAACAGATAGAGAGGGGGGGTTTTCAGGGGGATAAGAAAATCGTTCACCATCTGGGGGTCCCCGCGACAACAAGCCGTCAAAAAAGTCTGGGGGGGTTATAACTTTCTGTAAAAAGAGTGGAAAATCCAAAACTTTTTAAGGGTCCAAAATATACCGTTCCTTGATTTTTTCCCTTTGGGAGTATGTTTTTTTTTCCCCCAAATCCCTCCGGAGCATCTTGGCCAGCAACGTAGGTTTTTTTTGTTACTCAAAAAATAAATAACTCTGGGCTACTGTTTAAAAAACAACTTTTCGGTTTTTAAACCCCTTTTTCCAGACTTTTCATTTTAAAATCGGGAAAATCCACCAAACCCCCCGGAGTCTACACCCAGTCGGTGCCTCCTCCAGGGGGAACCTCAGAGCCCTTTTTGGGACCACCGGGGAAGTGACATCGTTGGGCCACATCCTTTTTTAAAGCGGGGCCCCAAGGGAATTTAATTGGGCCCCGGGGGCCCGGGGTTTGGTGCCTCCCAAAAGCTTTTTTAGCAGGAAAACCGATCCAGTGGGTTTTTTGGAAATATTCCTTAATGGGGTTTTTGGGGTAACTTTTCCCCTGTGCGGGGGTTTTCAAAAAAGGGGGCCCTTAAAACGGCAGTGGGGATTTTTTTTGTGCGCCTGTTTTCCGAGGTTTTTTAAAAGAGCGTTTAGGACGCATGATCGACCAGGGGATGGGGGGGATTCCCCAAACCCTCTCCAATTTGGGGGAGAATAGGGCGTATTCCCCCAAAAAAAAATCTAGACGGGGTTTGGGAGGGCCTGGGGGTGAGTAAAATTTTAAGCCTTCTCAGTTGGGTGGTTTCTAAAAACCCACAAATCATAAAAATCGAACCCCCTATGCATTCCGGAATTCCCTGGCTAGTTCACTTAAAATCGGATTAGGGTTCCACCCTGCAGCAGCAGTTTGTCCCCTCTCCGGAAAAAAACATGTTAAATCCCCCCCCAATAAGCAGTGGGCCCCTGTGGGAAAAATTGGGGCGTTTAGCAGAAATTTTTTTTCAAAAACTTGACCCGTGAGGGGTTTAGGAACATAAAATTTTAAAAATGTCCAAATTTCGGGGCCCTTGTTCGTATTAACCCCCCTTTAAAATCACAAAAGCGACCTGGGCCCGGGTCCAATAAATTTACTCCCGCACCTGAAAAGGGGGATTGAGTAGGGAAAACAAAATAGCGGTTTCCCCGGGGCCCTTTTTTTTTTTCCGTCTTTTGAGGGCCGAAAAGCCTTTGGGGTATAAAACTTAAAAAAGTTGAAACCGCTATCTTTAGGGGAAGTGGGGGTTTTTTGTAAGGGAAAAACAATCTGCGGGCCCTTTGACCCCCTTTTAAAGGTTTATTCAAAAACATTTGTTCTTTTCAAAATTTGGGAAAACAGGCCCTTTCGTTTTGTGAGTTTTATGTCAGCCATTTGTGAAATTTTTAAAAAAAGGAGACCGAAAGTCCACTTTCCCAGCCAACTTAAGCCGTAACCGATGGGGCTCAACCCGGGGGCAACCTTCTTCGGCCCGCAGGGCAGAAACAGGAGGAAAAGGGGGGGGGACAAGGGCAAAGGGCGCAGAAAAAAAGACTAACAGATAAAAAAACTGTATAGAAAACATTCTTACGGGGATCTTCAAATAAGGCCAAAATCGGGCCCTTTGAAAAGGGGGAATTTTAGGGGGAAGGGGAAAAAAGCCCCCCCAAGAACTTCCTCCCCTGAAAAAAGGGTTTAAAGGGAAAAAGGTGTACTTTGGTTCCCCTAGACGCGGGGCTTGAACTAAACAGAAGCAGTTTTCAGAAATTACTTTTGGTAAAAATTTGTGAGTGAGGAAAACTCACGGGGCCCCATACAAAAGGGGCCCGGGGAGCAAAACGCCCTTCAATTTAACCGGGTCGACCGCAGGCGTAATTTCCAAAAACCCCAAAAAAATTTACCTATTTCGCTTCCAAATTGGGGGGGAAAAATAAAACAGAATTGTGCTTTAAAAAGCCTTGGGCCCTTTAAAGGCCCCGAGCGGGATGCTAGGGGCAAACACAACATGGGGGGGATGCTGACTTCGCAGATGGGGAAACCCAAGGGGGGAAAAGGGAAAAAAGGGAAAAAAAAAAAGAGAGGGGGAGATCAGGGGGAAAACATGCAGTCCCCTCTTTTCCTGTGCAGTCCAAACAGTGCTAAAGGGCCTATAAGGAGGAAGCAAACTTGTCACCGCCCAGTTCCTCAGGGCGGAGAGGGAGGGCGCCGGCAGGGGGATTTCCCCCCCCCAAAAGTCTCTTTTGGGAGCCCTCGTCTCCTCTGCTTCCTCCGGGTCCAAAGTGGGGATTGGGGACTTTAGGGGGAAACCCCAAAAATTTCCCCAGCTGCTATGTCTGGAGGGGGGACGTTCAGGAAGGGGGCAAAGGTTTTTTAAATCCTCAAATACCTTAAACGTGCGGACTTTTTTTTTTTTTGTTGTTTTTTAAAATTAAAGGGGGAAGGGGTATCCCCCCCCTATAGGGGATGCCCCGTTCCTTTAGGAGGGCAAGCAAGGGCGAAGATTTTCATCTTCTTTTTCAACGGATCCAGGGCAGGGCTGGGAAGAAATTGGGGCGGTTTTTCATCCTGCCCAAATTTGATTTGCTTTTGTTTCCTTGACTTTGCCATAAACCTTTTTCTTTTTCAGTAAAGTCATGCCCCAAAACAAACTTTTGTCCGGGGTTTCTGAAACGCAGATTTGGGGGCTCAGGGGGCCTTGGGAGCCGGGCAAAAAATTTTTTGGATAGACGTTGGGACCCCCCGCAGGGTTTTTAAAGATAGCCCTTTAAGAACAAGTTTCAGGTTTTTTTCCCTTTAACTCCCGGAAACCCCCCCCACCCGTAATTTTTTGCGGCGCCCTCTGGTTTTTCAAGGGGTTTTTTCTAGGTGCCTTTTTTTATGTCTCTAAGCAAACAGGGCGGGGGGGGTCACACATTGTTTTTAGGTGGTAAATGAAGCGGGGGCGTATCGTCGGGGCCCCTGGGGCTCCAAAAATTTGACCCTCTCACCACTTGATCAAGTCTTGGCGCAATGGGCCAAATTTTCCCACCTGCCAAATTTTCCCTTTACTTCAGCCACCAAAACTTTGAAGTCACTTCTTGGTTTGGGGGTATTTTTCAAATAAGAACGCCAGTCCTCTGAAATTTCAGTCCGGGCCTTTTGTAAGGGAAAACAGGGGTCCTTATTGGAAAAAGAGGAGGTTTTTTACTTCTCCCCTGGTCTCTGCATTTTTGCTCAAATGTCTCCATCTGTATTGTCTCTTTGGACGTTGGGCCCCGGGCCCCGGTTTTTATAGGGACCTGGGGGGCCTGGTGCCCTTTTTTTCGGGGCCCTGCTGCTGTCTCTTGGGGTTTGGGAGGCATGTTTTTTGGTTTTCCAAAACTGCGGGAAAATTTGGCCCCCAAATGACGGAGTGAGGGAAGGGTCCTTGAAAGGGACTAAAACTGCCCTTTTTTTTTTTTGGGGGAATCCCAAACAAGTGAAATGCTCCCCGGGTCGGAAGGGGGCTGGGTTTACAGCGGGGGCAGAACTAACCTCCCCGGGGCTTTTGCGGGGTGTAACCCGCTTTGGGGCTGGGGGGCTTGTTTGGCTGTATTTTCCCACTTACCTGATCGAGGGTAGCTGCAAGGGAACGCAGGCCCCGCCGTTTGGGGCCGCAGAGAAGAACTTGTGCAGCCCGGGGTCCCGGGCCCTTTGCTGTCACTGCCCCCCCGAGGGTTTTGCAGGGTGAGCGCCGGGCCCCTCCCTTCCCTCGGCAGTAAAGCGGCGCGTCCGGCGCTGGGGGGGAAAGGGAAATGGCGCCCGCCGTTGACCGGGGATAGGCCTTCAGAAAGCGGATGGGCCCTGGAAATAGTCCCCGATCCCCGCCCTTTGGGACCGGAAATTGGGGGAGTGGGGGCCCCCCTTTTGGGGGGCCCTTTGCCGCCGCTTTTGGGGCCAAAGGGTTTTCCCGCTCGATTTCCCCCCCCTAGGAAAGGAAGCGGGTGGGGGCGGAGCCCTCAGTTTGGCTTCCCCTCTCCATGGGCTTTCCGGCCCCCCCCCCCCCCCTTTTTTTCAAACTTACAAAATATTTTAAAAATTTCAACTCAAAGATTTTTTTTTCTTTTTTTTATGTGTATAATTATCTGCACATTTTATATATGTCTTTAAATTAGAAGTTTTGTTGGGCGGGTTGTTTTTTTTGTGCTTGTAGTTGGTTATTGCTCACATTCTATGGTGGCAGCATCAGTGTTCCTGAGTATGAGGACTGTTTGGGGGAAAGAAACCCGATTAACCTCTTAAGGTTTTTACCCACCGTCCCTTCCCCCTGGGAAATTTACCCCTTGTTTTGAATTCAACCCCCCCTTCCCCCCTTTATAAGACTCTACATACAAGTAGAAAACACATAGGGCGACATGTATGAATGGGACTGTGCCAGAATTCTGGCATCAAAAAGCTGTAGTAGACCAGTTCTATAGATGTATGAACAGGCGTACTCCAAACTTTGGCGCGATAAGTGCTTCAGTTCCGCACCAAAGACACTTTTTAGCGTGCCAAAGTTTTGGGCATTCTGGGGGCATCACACCACATTCATAGAAGTAGAGACACTTATGATTCTTTGACGCCAAAACTTTGGCGCCGAACGGTTAGAACAGCCCGACCAGGTTAAAGGTGGTGCCTGAGCCAGACTTGTCGTCTTGGCACTAGACTGCACTGTATGTATGACCTGCAGAAGAAGAGGTTCATACATTCTGGCACATTGTACACTGCCTTAAAGCAATTTAGAACTGTTCTATGAGCTCCTGAATTCAGACATGTTGCCCATACAGTTTATACAGACCTTTGGCATATTCTAGTGGTACATACTAAAAAATATATATTTTGTAAGCATTACTGACATAATATATCTCACACCTGAGAGGCACATACAGTTTTGATACAATTATATCCAGTGAAGGCACTGCTCTGCCTAAACAGCATACACTTATGTCTATAAATTGTGGCGCAATCCATCTATCGAGTGTTGAATTCCCCAGCAGCACCTCACAGGGAAAATTGAGTATTACACATTTCTCTAGTTTGCTCTTGTAATGCACAGATATGCCGGATCCCCTAGTTGAGGAATACTCTTGGTAGATACTTTTTACTCTGATTAACAGATGACGATCTGAAACTGAAGACGCCCTCCATTAACTTAGAATTCCCCCTTATATACTCGGGAAATTTGGGTTTTTTTAAAAACCCAAGATAACCCTTTAATTTTTTAATTTTATATATCGGGGAATTTTTTAAAAAAAAGGGCAACAAAATTTTGCCTCTTTTTGTTCTAAACCACATCTGGGCCCTCAGCCCCCATGTTTGTGTTTTAATGGGGCCCACGGGTTTTAAATGTGAAAAGATTTTAAGGTTTTTATTTAAAAAAAATTTTTTCTTTTTTGTTTTCAGACCATGTGCAACAACATTTTTTAACTGAAAATTTTTGGATAACATTACATGTTTCCAATATTTTTTATTTTTTTTTAATGTCAAAGATTTTATTGAAGGCAAGAACAAAGAATATATCAGAAAAACAGAATTGGAGCAGTACGTACCCACATGGGGGATTTTTTCCCCTTGAATAAAAAAAATGCAATACTCGGAAAAAACAAAAACATCGGGCGTATTAAAAAATTTTTGTCTTTGAAAAACAAAAAAATTAGCAATGATGAGGACTGTTCCGTAGCTCGGCTACTTAGGAACAGATTTGTGTGTGTTCCCATTTGAACTAAAAATTAATTGGAGTGAGTTGCCAATGGTCATAAGGTCTGAGAGAAAAACATAAGGATGATTCATTGTTAGAAGAATACGTTCCAAACGGGTTTGTTTAAAGTTAAAGGGGGGGGGCCCAGATACCCCATAAGTGGAGAAATGGGTTTTTAAAAATCCCCTCTCCCCAAGGGGGTTCAAATGCTGTGAAAAAGGGCAACCATTAAAACCCCCCTTAGCTAGGGGCGGGTTTTAAATTTTGGGAGAAAAGGGTTGCTTTTTGGAAAAATAATAATTTAAAAAAAAAAAAGGGTAAAGTGGTAAAAAGGGGTGTTAAAGCAAAATTTCTCAGTCGATTTTCAAACGGGGTAGTGCGGGGGTTTTGTTAAAATCAAAGTGGGGAACCCATAAAGGTAAAAAAAAAAGGGAGGAGAGCCTTTTTTTGGGTATTTTGGGTTTCCCCATGCTATATTCTGTGTAGAAAAAAATTAAAATTTTTCCAATTTTTGAGAGCTATATTTTGGAGGATACATTTCCCCAGGATAGTTAGGTATCATCATCAACGGCTTTGGGACTGAGTCTTTTTATCTATTTTTATTATTATCTATCTATCTATTAAAAAAATTTCCAATGGTCTATATTAATTTATAAATAAAAATATATAAAAACCCCTTTTGGGGCCCCCCCAGGGGCCCCTGGGGGATAAATACCATTTGGGTTAAGTTTCTTCAAAAAATAAATTGAAGAAGGATTCATTTGGTCGGGAGGGGGGTTTTTTTAAAAAAACATTTTTTATGTAAAGAGAAGGGCCCTATGCACAGATGGTTTGGGTTTAAGGTCAAAAAAAAGGGTTTTAAAAAAAAGAAAAAAAAAATCACTTGTACTGAAAGAAAAGTCTTTCGGAAGATATGCAGGCCCAAACAGTTGGGTAAGCCCTGTAAAGTTTTTTTTTGGTTTAAAATAGTTTTTAAACATTGAAATTTTTGGGGAAAGGGAAACAGAGGGGGGGTTATATTTTGGATGTTGTATTTTTTTAAGTAAGAAAATACCCGCCCTTTTGGACTAAATAAAATTTAATATATGTGTCCTTGTACAAGTGAAAAAGGGCCCAGATTCGTTAGAGGGAAAGCTTTGGGGGCCAGCATGCCCAAAAAGAAGGGGATTTTTGGAAAAGGGTTAAAAAAAAATATAAAGTCACCCCCAACCCATGTTCCAAGGGTTTCCCTGGGTGACTGGCCTTGTTAGGGGTTAATCGGTTTGGAGGGTAGAGAGAGAGGATTTCTGGAATGTGTTTTTATGGTAGCCCCAAAATGAAAACTCCCGTCCCCCAAAGAAGGTCTCCCCTTAAACAAAATTTTCCCCCTTTAAAAACCCAAAAAGTATGTTTTAAAAAAAAACCCTATTAGTTTTTAAAATCAAGGGCCTCAAAATTTTAAAAATGTATTGGAAGATACAAACACAAAAACATTTACCTTAAAACCCCAAATTTGGGGCCAAAGAAATTTGTGCAGTTAAAATAAAGGTATTCTGCTATAAGTTTTGGGTAGGGAAAAACCTTAAAATCAGGGGCGACCTGGGAAACCCCTTTCACCCAAGGCAACGGATTCAGTTTTGCCCCCTAAAAGGTACCCTAGAAAAATAGATCTTAATTGCTCCCTTTTTTGCCCTTAGTATTTGGGGACCCCTCACCCCCCAGTTTTTTCACTTCACCATTACCCCCAGTTTCCCAAATTAATCATAAAACGAATACTTAAATTTAAACCAAAAATTTTAAAAAATTTCTTATCCCTCGTTTTCCCTTTTGGGAGTTTCTGTCCCCCAAATATTTTTAAAGGACATGTAAAAGTAGAAATAAAAAGTGCATTCAAGGGGGAGGTGTGCCCAATGTTTCAAATCAGAAGTTTCCACCTGCTAAGTGCACTTTTAGAAAGAGACTGTAAGGACAAAGCTGATGTCTCCAAGGACCATGTCCACAGTGCAGGCAGGCATAGGACATGTAAAGGACATTCTGCTTGTACATCTCAGGATTTAAACCTAATAACAAGAGGAAACTTAATACATCATGTCATAGCGTATTGACTTCAATGCTTTCATTGGATCACATATTCAAAGCCAGACCTATAATACTGGCATCTAATGTGTGAGCCTAAAGTTCTACAAGTTGCAGCAGAAATAGTTTGTATATTGCTTGCCAACTGCATTTTGTGGACTCATAAGTGTCCAATAGCTATTGCTCCCAACTTCTCCATACTCATACATGGTTGGTCAGCGTGCATTATTTTTTTATGAGAAGAGGTGATATATTTTTTTTACTGGATGTTATTGGGTTAACTTACCTTTTCATCTGTGCTTTCAGTCCCATGGCGCATTCACTCTGTAACTTCCAGTCTAACGCCACACTACACACTTATGTGATGGAGCCAGAAGTGATGTCATATGTCAGTAACTTTACCGAGGGACTGGAAATGATTCGGAAAGTTAACCCAATCAAACCCAGTACAAAACCCTAATCCCAATGTAGGGTCAGCTTTATGATCAGGATTAGGGTTAAATTTAGGGTTAGATACAGAGTGAAAAATTTTGGTCCGGGACTTCCCACACCTGAATTTTTCCACAAGTTCAATCAAAGCGGTGTCAAATAGACCAGAGACAGATTTGAACATTGTTACCCATAATGCATTATTCTTTAGTAACAAGAAACTTTGGCATTTTTAATGTCAGTCAAATTTAAGACAAAGCAACTCAAAATCCACATAAGATAAGAAAGGAAAATGTTTGTGACTACAGAAATGTCAATTGTTACGGAAAAATCGACTTTCAAACACTTTTCTTACAACCTTTTACCGTTTAACAGCTGTGTTCAGAGATGTGTCCAGAATTCAGGCTGTTTTTTTAGAAGCAAGGTTAAGAGTAGCTGGACTGAGTCTTGTACATGAACATCATTTCCATCTTATCTTCTCTGTAGCACATTTAGAATATCCCTCTTGATACATTTTAAAAGCATTTAGACTCCATTTATGGCTGAGTCAAATGTTTGTACCATAGGTGGTATATCTCTTTTTTCCCACTAACGATCAGTTAGTTTTGGGAATGGATTTATAGGGTATAATGCTGCTGCTTTTAAGTGCTCCTGCATTGTAAATTAGAACTTTATGGAAAGGATCTCATAGTGTCATTCTAAATTTACTTTGTTAAGCATAAGTTTATATACATCCATATGTCTGTTTTAGTAAATACTTGTATTCCCCATGAAATAACAATGCTGGAGCATCTTCTCTTACAGATTGGCATTGTATAGTTTTTATATAGTTATCATGAAAAAAGACAATAAAAAAATTCAAAAATTGCATTATTTTGTTTATCCAGCCTCACAAAAATGGAATAAATGCATACTTGACAACTTTGTTGGATCGTTCAGGAGACTCTTGGAAATGGATAATCCTCCTGGACCTCCGGAAGAGTTGGCAAGTCTCCTGCACCTGCTGGAAAGCTGGGTGGTGCCGGGCAATACATCCTGCTGCCCTGATGCCCAATTACATGTAGAAATTCAGTGCTGCAGCACTATGTGGTCTAGCTGCGGCCACAGGAATTGTCTTTCTGTGCTGCTCCATGCGTCAGAGCCAGCGTCCAAACCGCCAAACACTACCCATCTCACTGCACACAGTTTCTTATATATATAGTATATATGTATATAGCAGTATAGGATTTACAAGAACCCGTTTTACTGTGTAGCTGTGTTACCTTTTATGCTCAGTAACAAAGCAAAACTGAGTGGCTGCTGTGGTGATGTGATGTCACCCAGTTTTCCTCCAACATCCTGGAAAGATGGTTGATGCTACATCCATGTGTATAGCAGTTAAGCAGCTTATCACGGGCGACAGCGTCTGTGTAATGTCACGAGTAGCATTCGGTCCCGAGGAGAGATCCTGGGAGCCGGGGGACAACATCATGGACCGGGGGTTGCTTCGGAGATTCCTTCAGGCCAGAAGGAAGGGGGGGGTACTGTCACGAGTAGCGCTGCAGCCCCTGGTCCAGGCTGCGGGCGCACTCGTCCCCCAATGTCCTCTTTTGCGCCCGAGGTGAGCGGTCGTGCGGTCCGCACTCCCTCCCTCAGACACATTCACTTACCTCGCAACACTCCTGCTTCCCCGCGGCTGTCTGGCGGCCGGTGCACGCTGCCCCGCACCTTAGGGCGCGTGCCGCCTTTCTCAGATTGAAAGGGCCCGCGTGCCGGCAATTGGTTTTGCCGGCCGCTGAACCTATATAAGGGATTCACTTCCATTACCACCCTGCCGAATCCATAACGCCCTTCGCTTATTAGAGGAAGCCTTGTTTTGCTCCGGTTTGTCGCACCCGTGTACCAATCCCGTCCGCTGCTGTCGTTTGACCTTGAACCTTCGCTGCCTGCCCCGACCTTCTGGCCTGATTCCGACTTCGAGCTCGTCCACCGATTCTGTACCACATTGCACCTCGGCCTCCTCCGCAAACCAACCAGATCAGGGGTAGCGACCTGGTGGAATCCCGCCACAGCAAGTGACGGGCTCTGGCGAAAACTGGGACCCACTTAGATTCCGCTCCCTGGTGTGGTCTGTACCACCACTTGCAGCGGTCCAGTGGATCCACTTTCTCGGATTGTTACATGTAGAAGGGAGTGCGGTATGTAAAAATGCTGCCCCATCTGAGAAGAGGATATGATAGAGAGAGAAAAGCTGAGCTCTTTGATAAATAGGTTTATATGATTTAGAGGAGGCCTTCTGAATAATAAGCAAAGTACATCCTGATAGGACTCCTTAAGAGGCATTGAAAGTCGTGCTTACCCTTCCCACATACAATGATTAACAGCTTTCCTTATATCAGAGTGTGTACAGAGCAAACTATCAATCACTGTATGTAAGCAGGGTCACAAGTACTTTTAGTTTGACTTTCACAGATATTATCAGCTTTTTACTCAGAGATTTAGCATCAAATCATATAACCCTATATAACACAGGCTCACCTTTTTTCCCTCTATCACATTCTGCTCTCAGATAGGGCAGCATTAACCCCCTGACTGGTTCCCTTTATCATGTGACCCAGCAGTCTTGACATCACCATGTATTTCCCCACAGTGTGATCACTCTAGTCCAACAAAGGTCTGTTTATGTAAAGAGCTCTCAGTAGCTACAATGTAGCTGAATGGTTAGCACTTCTGCCTTTGAGCATATGGGTCCTAGGTTTAAATCCCTGCAGGAACCAAGACTGAGAAGCTCTCATCACTGATCGTATCCCCTGGAGGTGAGCTGTACACTGTGGATCACTAAAGTAGCAGATAAAACAAAAATGGTACCGAATTTTTAATACTGATGAATGGTGAAAATGTTTGTTATTTAATTTGAGAGCTTAGCAGGTCAATTTTATTTTGTGGCAAAACCCCTTTAAGTACCTCTCTGTCCCTAACATGAAGCACAGCAGAACATAGCATCATGGTGACAGAAACATTCCACCTGCGATGTTCTGTATTGTTATTTCCTCTTCAGCATCTGGTTATCTCTGTAATGTACATGCTTATTATCAACCTATGTTCTTAAAAGTGTAAGGGCTCAGATGTCAGATGTCTGTACAAGGTTGGCTTATAGTTAGTAGAAGATTAGAAAGCAGAAAGTATCTTCATAAAACATAAAAGAAGCCATTTGCAGAAGGTGAAAATGAACTTTCAAAGGTAAAAGTTAGGCTTAACCAAGAGACATGTTTTAATGGAATAAACATTTCTCCAACTTCTGGTCAATATTCTTACAATGTTTAACAGATTGATATTCTACACATTGAATTTCAGGCCATCTATTCTACAGATTGTGTCATCTCGTCCTATGTTATAGTTCTTTTTAAGTTAAACTCCAGAAAAAATAAGTGTTTCATGAAACAAGGAGCAATTAGCAACCACCAAGCAACCACCAAGCAATTAGCAACCACCATATTTGTCCTCTGCCGTGTAAACGGCCCCTAATTGTGATCTGACACTGTTAAAAGGGTTTTCTTACCATGCTACTTTACAGAGCCAAGGCCAACTTCAGGCTCCCACTTCCTGATTAAGCTGTGAGTGGTTCTATTGCAGTGATTGGCATATCAACAGCATGTTAGAGTGACACTAGTACAGGAGGTTTATAAACTGTAGTGCACAGGACTACAGAGCTCCAATGGTTAAACATGTCATTAACTTAAATAAACAAGCTCCTGTGCTGCTGATAACACTCAGCAGGGAGTGTTTTACCATGCTAGGATAGGGCAGCTTGGAGCAATCAGAGCTGAGAGAGGTAATCAGTAACTAGACAAATTTGTGTACACTAGCAGTAGATAAAAAATATCTCCTGAAGAAAGCAAAATTAGTATTTGTAATAGGCTTTATTTAGCTCTGCCTACATGTTTAAAGGGTATTTTGTTATACAAAACTTGACTTGACATTAAAAGTGTGCGGAACAAAGTAAAAATCTTCAATATGTAGTAATTAACTTTTTCAGTAGCTTCCCACATAATTCCTCACCAATTACTGGCTAAAATCGGATACAAAGGGATACAGCCTGTAGTTTAGTTTCAGCAATATGGTCAGGCAAGATCAGTTCCAGCACTAGAAGGTGAGCTCTGTCTATGAAAGAGCAGGGGATGGAGGAAGATGTAACCAATGTGAGGGGCTCAGCAGAGATGGAGCACAAAGAGACTTTTACAAGAGTGTAGAAACTTGCCTAGAATACATTTCAGCAATACATGATGGGAACTGTATTCTGCTACCCACCCGAACTGCTTCTGAAGCTTAGCCCTCTCTTGCTGTACGAGAAGGAGAACATAGGTGGCAACAGTGTCACAAAATAAGTCAATTACACATGTTTTGGATGTGGGATTAGTTTGTAATGACCCAGCAACAACTTTTCAAGCTTTTTGCCCAAACAGCAGAATACCCCTTGTAAGTGGGCGCAAGGCACAATCATTGATGGGAGATATGTGTCACCGTTATGCCTGGTATCGGTGAGGTAAAGCCCAGCATAGTAGGTGTCAGATGCATTAGCAACTGACACCCTTGTTATTATTAGCATAACTGCAGATAGCAGTTACTCCGAGCTGGGTGGGAGGTCGTTCGCACCTTTTCGCGGTCCAGGCCCGGTTTTTCTTCGCTGTAAGCCGGGTGAGTCAGGTGGGCTGGGGGGGGGGGGGTGGAGGCTGAGTCTCCTCAGAGCAGTTTGGAGTAAAGAGCTCGGTTTTGCAGGGCGGGAGGAGAGCAGGATATCTGCCTGGAAGCGGCACCTTGCCCGGCGACCCAAACGGACTGTGAGCGCCCACATCGGGCAAGAGAACTGTGCTTTGCATACCACACGACTTGGTTTGCTTAAGACTTTCAAACTGGCACAGGCTGAAGTAAGCCTGTGGTGTCGGGTGTGCTGTGTATAAACGTGTGGCTAATAAAGAGCACCTGTTTAAGTTGCAACGTCCCGGCTGCTGGTTCCTGTGGAAAGGTTGCCATTGGACTTGAACCCCTACACCCTGTAAAGGTGATCATTGTGATGAGAAAACCTCTTTAGACTAGTTGCACACAGCATAGGACAAAATATATCACAAAGCCGGCGGCATTTTGTCCTATGCAGGACCTCGGTTTTTGCCACTGATTTGTGTAAAAACCATTGTTGGTTTTAGTTTTTGACGTCGGCCTGTACAATTGAATATACGGGAATCCAATAGCAAACCGTGGGACTCATATTCCAACGGATTTTTAATGCACCAGTTTAAAACCCGTGCAGTATAGAATACACGTTTTTTTTCACTGCTGTCTATGCAGCACAGTGTACCGCCGAAAATCCAACGGTTATCCTCTGCTGTGTAGACATAGCTTTCAGCTGTTTTCAGCTTCAAAAAAATTGTGCCTTCTGATATATGAGAAATACTACAAATTCTATATGAACAGAGGATTTATACCAATATATCACTGCAAATAATGATCCCTGTTAAAACATAACTTTTACTTAACTATTTAAAAATTAATATCTAAACCCCCATATAATACCACTGCATACCTAATATGAAAGCATACTGTGCACTATCTGCCAGTGGAGTAATCGCCCCCATAAAGAGCGCTCCGCTTTAATGACAGACAAAATCACTACATGCGTGTATAGACACCTTAAATCCCCGCTATCCCGACGCGTTTCCCCCATACAATTCTAGGGTT
Organism: Phyllomedusa bahiana; assembly: GCA_025379985.1. Classification (NCBI taxonomy): domain Eukaryota; kingdom Metazoa; phylum Chordata; class Amphibia; order Anura; family Hylidae; genus Phyllomedusa; species Phyllomedusa bahiana. The sequence continues at coordinate 54,429 of JAODAL010003832.1, read as the reverse complement.
CATCAGGGGATTCAAAATTTCACTCACTGTGGAAAAAGAATACGCTATATACAACGCATATACTACAACACATGTAATTCAAAGTTAGATAAATAGACTGATACTTAGCTCAAGTGCTGCCAGGTATAATAACGTAAAAATTCCCGCAGCACCTCTATACCTGGCACCAAGATAAGAGGGATCCTCTTATCTTGGTGCCAGCGTACTAGAGGTGCTTCGGGAATTATCGTTATTATACCTGGCAGCACTTGAGCTAAGTATCAGTCATTTACTAATTTTGAATTTAATTTTGATATAGCTTGTAAAACGTATTCTTTTTCCCCATGAGTAAATTTTTTAATCCCCGGAACCCAAAATTGTATGGGGGGAAAACCCTCGGGTACGGATTTAAAGGTTCATACACCATTATGATATTGCTTCATTAAAGCGAGCCCTCTTTATCGGGGCATTACTCCCTGCAGAAAAGTCACATAGCTGTATCATCAGGTATGCAGTGGGATTTTAAGGGGTTAGATATTAAAAATTTTAAATGTTTTAAGTAAAAGTTTCCCTATATATGAAGAAGAAAGTAATCCTTTGCTTCGGCTGCAACCCAAACCCATGTTCATTTCCCTAAGCTTCTGATTTCTTAAAAGGGTTTTTGCCATAAAAGTGAGTTTCCTTTCCTCCCTTTTCACTCAGGGGGGAAAATAAAAAAATCAAACGGCATGAATGCCCCAGGGGGGGAGCGAGGGGGTGAGCAAGAGGAGGGAAGAAGGGGCGCTCAAAAAAGACTCAAAAATACAAAAACAGTGGATTCTCATACGCAGACAGACCATACACTGCACTTTCCCCACAGCCCCTTGAAAATCATTTTTTTTTTTTTTTTTTTTTTTTTTTTTTTTTTTTTCCCTTCATAAAATTAAGAAGTGCAAAAACGCAAGCAGGCCAGATCACTCCGCAGCTCCCTGGTGTTTTAAATTTTTAAACTTTCAGGTAACTAAAGGGGATGAGCAATTTGAAGCTGTCACGGCTTCACTTTTGAAATACAAAAATTTTAGAAAAGTGATTAAATCCCCATTTTGGAGGATCCCACATCAACATTACATCATGACAAAACCCCTTTAACTGAGTAATATATGGTGCAAATGTAGAAGCTGTGCATAAGTGGGCCCCAGGTGCAAGGAGGTTGAGAAAGAATGCAACAAAACCACAGCCACAATTGTTGTAACTAAGATTTAGGAAAAACCCATCTACTGAACTTGTATGTATGTAAACTCAAACTTCACAGCTTGAGATGCCTCCTGCAATTGTTCCTGAATTTTAAGCTTGTAAGGCGTGTTTTGCATTTTCCTGCACAATCTCCTCTACAAGGTGGGCATCACGGATCTTGCATACCCCCAATATCCAAAAAGGGTTTCCCCCCCTGTACCTGGGGTTACCACACTTTCATTTTTAAACCAGAAGTTTACAACTCATATAAAAAAACCATCTGCATGTTTTTTTCCACATCTAACATGAAATCAGAAGAAACCTTACCCGTTTTAGGTCAATTAGGATTTCCAAAATTATTTAGATTTGCCCAATGCCAGAATAATGAGAGCATTTTTAAAGGTGTTTTTATTACTTTCTGCAAAGTCAAAACTTTGCATACACTAGGATTACTATGCCTTTAAACAATTTCGGACAGCCCATATGATGATGTCATGTCATTGGAAGCTTCTGATTGGCAATATAAATTAGTTAATTAGAGACACACCTCTGGATGTATTTTATTGCATACCAGAAACACACTGCTTCTGTGTGTAACATCATGGGAAAGTCTAAAGAAATCAGCAAAGATATCAGGAAGACATTTGTGGACTTGCACAAGTCTGGATCTTCCTTGGGTGCACTTTCCAGATATCTGAAGGTGCCTCATTCATCTGTACAAACAATTATACGCAAGTACAAACAAGATGGGAATGCCCAGCGATCAAACCGCTCAGGAAGGAGATGGGTTCTCTGTCTCAGAGATAAAAGTGCTTTGGTCCAACATGTGCATATCAACCCAAAAACAAAAGCAAAAGACCTCGTGAAGATGCTGGCGGAAGCTGGTAAGATTGTATCATTATCCACAGTGAAATGACTACTGTATCAACATGGACTAAAAGGCCACTCTACTAGGAAGAAGCTATCACTCCAAAAGAAACATATAAAAGCCAGACTAAGGTTTGCAAATGCACACAGGAACAAAGAGCTACATTTTTTGGAGACATGTCCTGTGGTCTGACGAAAATAAAATTGAGCTGTTTTGTCATTATGACCATCGTTACATTTGGAGGAAAAAGGGAGAAGCTTGGAAGCCTAAGAACATCATCCCAACTGTGAAACATAGAGGTGGCAGCATCATATTGTGGAGTTGCTTTGCTGCAGGAGGGACTGGTGCACCTTACAAAAGAGATTTAATCATGATGAAAGAAGATTATGTGGAAATACTGAAGCAACATCTCAAGATATCAGCCAGGAAGTCACAGCTTGGGCGGAAATGCATCTTCCAAACAGACAATGACCCAAAGCATACTGTCAAACTGGTTACAAAGTGGCTTAAGGATACCCAAGTCAATGTTTTGGAGAGGCCATCACAAAGCCCTGATCTCAATCTTATTGAATATTTATGAGCAAAGCTGAAAAGGCAGGTGTGAGCAAGTTGACCTCCAAACACGGCTCAGTTAACCATTCTGTCAGGAGGAATGGCAGAAATTCCTCCCAAAACAAATTTTTTGCTTGTGGAAGGATACCCAAATGTTTAAACCCAAGTCATACAGTTTAATGGCAATGCTACCAAATACTAATGTAATGTATGTAAACTTTCGACTTTGCAGAAAGTAATAAAAATGTCTTATAAAAAAATGTCTCTCTCATTTTTCTGGCATTTTGCAAATATAAATAATTTTTGGTTCCAATTGACCTAAAACGGGGAAGGTTTATTCTGATTTCATGTCAGATAGTGAGAAAAACATGGAGAGGTGTCTTTTTATATAGTGTATGTGAACTTCTGGTTTATCAACTGTATATGACCCTTCTTTTATAGACAGAGTGATTTTAGCCCCCTTACAAGTATACTAATAAATTACATTATTTGGGTGTTTCCAATGCATTTATGTAGCACTTATCACTTGCATTTCTTTTTTTTTGTAACCCTTACGGCTTAACGTCCTTGTACAAAATGAAAAGTAGGCAGAACCTGACAGTTTCATAGGGACCAACTATTGTATGTTTATACATGACAGACTGACAACTCTCCCCTGACAGATGATATTGTGGAAAAAAGGATCAGGTATGTTGAATTTGGATGCCCAGTCTTTGATGATAAGCCTTCATCTGGCAGTTGCTTACTCTTCCCTCACTATTAAAATGCCAAGCATGCATGTGTAGGTGAGGATAGGGAGGAAGGAGAGTTCAAAAAATAGTTATTTATGGGTAACTTAAATCTTAAAAGGGTTTTCTCACTGCAAAGATTAGCTTTCAATATGAAGGGACAGTTCAATAAAGGCTTTTTCTAAATACATTGATCAATTGATTTTACTATACAAAAGCAAATATTAACAGCACTCCAGACTTTGATGCAGATTATTTGTTATTCTATTTAACAATGTGTTCAAGATCCAGATAAAAGATTAAAACTTTACGGTGACATATTTATCATGTGACATTTCGGTCAGGTGACCTTATTCACAAGGGAACAAGTCCTGGAGTATAGGATGACGGCCGCAGCCATATGGTAAAGGAGCTAATTTTACTTTAGTCATGAGACATTTTATGTGCTCTGAGTACACACAGGTTTCTATGGATACCTGGTTCCCTGACCATAATTCTGTTATCTGATTGGAGCACAAAGCTAAGAGCAGGGAATGAGGGAATGAGGTCACCCCAAGAACAGACTGTGGTCTGGAGCAAACTAATAATCTCTAAAAGGATTACAGATAAGCCATTGTTTTCAGTCATCACGGCACATGTACCTTTTGTTTACTGAAGAAATAACATCTCCTGCACATGTAAGAGTAATGGCTCAGCTACTTACAGAGACACTAGATATGCTGATCACTGCTTTAGAAACCACCCACACCCTGAGGAGACAGAGTGAGTGTAAAACAGTTTGCGACAGTGAAACAGCATAGTGAGAAAATCCCTTTAAGGAGTGCTCTGACTAAGGGGCTGTTGGCCCATCGGCACCACCTATAATTTATATTCAGTTGGTGATCATTTTAATTTGTATTCTACTCATTTTACTATATTCAACCAACTAAAATAAGTAGATTGCTGACTGTTTCAAATCACTAGAGAGACTGTTCGGTTTTCAAGTGTTATAGTTCCATTTGCTCTACAGAAGAATACACTAATAATACAACATTCCCCCTATAACAAAATTCTCTACAAACTGAATTTCTACTCATGTGATTCAAGACATGCATATTTACCTTCAAGCAGGAATAAATTTGTATGTGGATGCTACAGCCCAACCATTTCTGCATGTGTGTGTTCTGCCTTTGTGTTTACCCATCTCTGTTCCTTCTGTATTTCTGCCAGTCTATTTTGCTGTGTGCGCCAGTCTCTTTGTTTGTGCGCACGCCAATGCCAAGCTGTCTGCAAGCCAGAGTCTATGTGCAGACATCTCTGTATTCTTTCCAGTATTTCAGACTGTATTACATAATCTCTCTTTCATTCCAAACAAAACATCATCCATACAAAATGTGGGAAATAGATCCGTTTACCTGTCCATCTACGATCGCTATGATTCCCATTGAAAAGATCTTGTTCTACTCCACGCTGCACATTTTGAATGACAAGGAGAATGGTAACAACTCTGCACAGTTTACAATTCTACAGTATATATAAATACTCACAGAAAATAAGAAATATACACTGAGGATTTACACACAAAAGGAATCACAGTATATACAAAAATCCACTCTAAAATATAACTTTTAATACTTATCGATTAAAAATATACAAATAATCATAATATATGTCAATTGACATGCTACAACCCCCAAACTGGAGAATGAATATATACGTACAAGAGGGCGATAAATCACCTATGACCACCACACTGTCTAACAACCATATATATGGATACAAAGGCCCATATGACTCTATTCTAGCGCCTATCAATGTACTAACAAATAAGTGGGGACATCGCCCCAAAAAGGGCGGCCCCACCTCTGGAAGGCTCTCCCTATATGGCTCTTACACTCATACAACTCTAGTGGTGGTCACCATACGCCTCTTCAAAAAAATATAGTGACTATGCCACATAAGTAGTGCAATACACAAGATAAATTCAAATATTAATACAAAATTCTTACTGTCCTTGTATATAAAAACCACATCTCGATGCGTTTCCCCCTCCAGATGTACAGAGGGTTCCTCAGTGGACCATGTAGAACAAAGCTCCAAGATGCGGAGCACTTCCACCAGCTGATAGGGTACCCTTGATAGGCACTAGAATAGAGTCATTTGGGCCTTTGTATCCATATATATGGTTGTTAGACTGTGTGGTGGTCATCAGGTGATTTATCGCCCTCTTGTGCGTATATATTCATTCTCCAGTTAGGGGGTTGTAGCATGTCAATTGACATATATTATGGTTATTTGTATATTTTTAATCGATAAGTATTAAAAATTATATTTTAGAGTGGATTTTTGTATATACTGTGATTCCTACAGTATATATCAACCATTTATCTAAAATGATCCTCAAAGGAAGGAGTTATGTAAACAGAAAACTAGGAAGCTGCAAGTACTCTGCATATTATTTTCTAGAAACTCAGGTCAGACCTGAGCTCAGCAAATAATGATAATGTCACCTTAATAATTAAGTAGCAACTATTCACACAGTAAAGCAGAAGGGAAGGTATTTTAGTTAAAATCAAAGTAAGTACCCCCTTTTAACATTTCCTCCCATTCCATATATAACATATAGGAAGATTTTACTGCCCTCCATAACAACAGGACCAATTTCTCAAGGTCAATGTCTACAGCAGGTTCTCCACTGAGTTCAGGATACCCTCTGTCTTCTTATTACAATTCTCTTAGTAACAGAACATAAGAATAAACTACAAATGCCCAAAAAGTGATCAGATTAATAAATAAGGGCAACCCCATATGATAATAAAGTGCTCGGTGATGCACAAAATAATGAACAAAATCCACAAATAAGAGTATAAACCCTGGGACCAGATAAAAATTAACCTTTATTAATAATATATTAAAATGTAAATATCAGACTACTAAACTCTATCTACCTCATTACTTAACATCAACCTGGACAGAGGATGTAGCGATGTGGATCCTTTTAAATATATTGTGAAACCTATTATGAACATTTATCAGTGATGCATCTATTAAGGGACGTGAACTTTTTTTTTATTACCTGTCTTATGTGTCCTTTCTAGTCTATGTTATGGTTTATTTCCCTATTTACCTGTATTTCTTCCCCGATGAGCCTCTATATTTGTGAAGGGGAGGTGAAACGCGTTGGTTGTTTGTTTACTTATTGACTGCCCATTTATTGTTATTAGGAGTTATTTGTATTTTATCCATTACTCCTTGGTGTAGCTGTATTTATATTGACTCTAGATAATTTGTATCTTGTATCATATATACATATATATTGTCTGACAGGGCACTTTCTTAGGATTTGTATGTAGGGTTTATTAAGTTTTGATAGTTAGGTTCCTGTTGGGGGTGCCCTTATCGGATTCGTCTTCCCCATTTATGTATAGGTAGTTATAGTTTTTGTAGGGGTAAGTATAGGGTTTTTTGTTCTAGGTTAGAAGTCTGATATTTACATTTTAATATATTATTAATAAAGGTTAATTTTTATCTGGTCCTAGGGTTTATACTGTTATTTGTGGATTTTGTAACAGATCTTAAGGTTGGAAAAAAAACATTGAATCCATCATACAACCCTACTGTGTTGTTACAGAGGAAGGCAATGACCCCTTTGAGATATCTGAAAAAAAGAGGAAAAATTCCCTCCCTGCTTCATATAACACTGATCAGAGTAACAGATTAACATTCAATCTTCATGTAGGACTAAATAATAGATAACACTACGTAACAATTTTACACATATTTTTTTGTTCCCAGCTGTTAATTGTGCTTTTTCTAAATCTTTGTGCCTCAAATGAATAGAAAAAGGTTATTATTCCCCATAAACTTTTATTTTGTGATCAGCACAATGTCTTTTTCAAATGTATCTATTTTTTAAGAATATTCGCAAAATATTCAGTGTGCAGTATAGAATTTGAAAAGCTTCTGGAACTATGAGAACTATCAAAAAGTTTCTAGAACTGTTCAGAATTGTCTAGAACTAACCATTTTATTTGCTGTTCTGCTTAGTAAGTGAACTTGTGTACACAGCTACAGTTAATTTAGATGTCATCAAGAGGTTACTAATAGTGTTGAGCGATTATTATCGACAAAGTTGAAATCGGCACAGTTTTTATGTTGATCGAAATTTTTAGATCATGCGATAATTTAGGTTAAAATCTGTGCATCATCTATTAAGATCGCGCCATTTTCGGCGCTTCCTGTCATTTTGGCGGCCAGCAAATCAGCTTACAGAATAGAGCAGGGTGAGATGTGTGTGCGACGTCATGACTGGGATGTGTATGGTTGCGATTGGCTGGAAAAATCACATGACCTCGTTTTACATAGAACAGCCCTTCCTGTTTCAGCCTCAGTGTCTCTCAGGGGCTCAGAGCAGTGGGACGTGCCCCTTCTGCCTTTCCAAACAGCTGGGCCCGAAATTTTTCAATTTCTTCACAAAAAAAGCTCTACTGTTAAGCTGTGACCCTTACAACAAATTTAAAGATTAGAGTTTGGGAAAATTTTTTAAAATGTATTAAAGGTAGAAAATTTTTAAAAAAGGAGCTTCAACCGTTGTAAAGTACGGGGGGGGACAGAGGGGGACCCCCGTGGGCAACACAGACAACTCAATAAAGAATACTGGATAAAGTTCCCCAAAGGGACTTAGGTAGCCCATTGCACTGCAATAGCTTTTTTATTAAAAATTTTCCTTTTGAAATTTTCCTGGAAAGGGGAAACCCTTTGGAATTTAAATTATTGGGATACACCCTTTTCTAGAAAACGGGAAAGGTCCTTTGTTATGCAAAAATTTTTCCCACTTTAATTACATTATAGCTTTTAAAGATAGGTTTTCATTTTTCAATTTTGCCCTTTTAAACCTTTTGGTTGATAAAAAAACTTGCGGTTAAATTAGAATCCAGAAATTTTTTTAGCCCACACGGGTTTTAAATAGGTCCCAAAAAATCCCTTGTATTATCCGAATAAATTTCAATACGTTTTTTTTTTATTTTTGGCGCATTTTTACAGCTTTGTTCATTGAGGCACCTTGCATTTAAATGTAAAAACTGCAATTTTGTATCCCACGGGTTTAATTGTTTAGGTGCCAAAAAATCCTTTTATTATCCGAATCCTTAAACAGATACGTTTTTTTTTTCCCACTTTTGCCCAGTCCAGTTTTGTTGATATGCCCTTTTCAGTTAAATTTGAATCCAAAATTGTGTATTTACCCAACATGAATTTTGAAAGGGCCAAAAAAAAACCTTTTATTATCCGAATAAAATTAAAGATACGGTTTTTTTTGCATTTTTTGCCCCAGCCCCAATTTGTTGAAAAGAGCCACCTCCCTTTTAAAAATTTGAACCCACAATTTTTGTAGTTCCCCAAAAAGGTAAATTGATAATGCCAAAAAATCCCTTTTTATTATCCGAATAAAATTAAAAAATACGTGTTTTTTTGCACTTTTGCCCAGCTCCAAAATTTTGTTGATAGAGCCCCCTTTCCCATTTACTTTTGAATCCAGCAATTTTTTTATTTTTACCACAGGTTGAATTAAATGGGTGCCAAAAAATACCTTTTATTATCCAATACTTACAGATACGTTTTTTTCATTTTTGGCGCCAGGCCAGTTTTTTGGGATAGTCTACTTTGCATTTTAAATTTGAATCCCGAAATTTTTGTAGTCACCACAGGTAAATTAAATTGGTCCCAAAAAAATCCCTTTTTATTATCCGAAACATTTCAGATACGTTTTTTTTTCACTTTGGCGCAGGCCACCCTTTTGTTGATGGGATCTACTTTGCTTAAATTTAAAATACAGCAATTTTGTAGTCACCACAGGTGAATTGATAGGGGGCCAAAAATCCCTTTTTATTATCCGAATACATTTCAGATACGTGTTTTTTCTTTTTGGCGCAAGCCACTTTGTTAATAGATTACTTTGCATTTTAAAATTTGAATCCACAATTTTTTTTTTGATTTGAGGGATTTGAGAATACCCGTGATTTGGCCGATTTTTATTAAAAATTTAAACCTTTTCCAAAACCCTTTTTCCAAACCTTCTAAAATTTTTTTATATTTCTGAAATGAAGCAAAATTCAGGGGAAAAGCGAGCAAAGAGGGGGTAGGACAGGGGAAGGTAGAGGTACAAAGGAAAAGGTGCCCTTTCCCCATGCTGGCAAAACCCCCAAATGCCAGGGGGAATCGTCAGTTGCAGGACCGTCGGGGCCCTGCCCATCGCTGGGTCAGGGCCCCCGGTAATCTCAGTATACGAACACTTCCCCAAAACCTGCCCTTTCGGGGGGGTTAAATTTGCAACCTGCATCCAGCACTCTTCCCCTCCCCTCCTCCCGTCAGGGCCCAAAAAATGCGTAAACAGCATCCCCAGCTTCCGCCCCAACTTTAAGCACCCCCAAAATTTCAACTCGTTACCCACCACTGTGGATAATCCATTTTCTGAAACCTTTTTGGGATAAAAAAATGCGGGGGGGGTCAGAAGGAAATGTTAAAAGACCCAAGGGGGGGCCAAAGGGGGATATTTACTCCTCTGACGCCCAGTTTATTTGGAACCCATAAAGAGGAGAAAGGAAGCCGGTCAATCGGAAAAAAATTCCCGGGGGGGTTTTTGGGCGACCCTTTGGGAAACGCCCCTTGCTTGTAGCCCCCCGCAGCTTTTGGGGGGGGGGAAAATAAATGTCGGGACACAAGTCCCCTTTGTTTTGATGATAAATATGACACATTGCGGATCCAACTTGGTCTTTTCAGCAAATTTGCTTGCAGCGTTTCATCACTAAACGGGGAAGGAAGACGGGGGGGTTTATTTTCCCAAAAGGGGTTCCCCCGCCTCAAAAGGGGGAAAAGGGCGGCCCGGGGGAAAGCCCCTTGAAATGATTCCGGGGCCAGGGGCCCGCAAAACCCCGCTCCTCGCTTTTTCGCCGTAAAAAAAGGGTTCCGGACCTCTAAAGGGCCCCGGGGCCCTTCCTTTAAAGCAAGCCTCTAAACCACCCACCGGATAACATATGCCGCCTTTGCCGTAAACGCAAAAGTAAAAAGGGCAAAAAACCTTAGGGGGTTTAAAACCACCCCCAAACATGTCAAATCACATGCATCGAATTCTTTGATTGAAAGGGAGGCAACACTTGCCCAAAAAAAGGCCCAGAAACCCCCCGGGGGCCCTCCAACCACGGGTCAAAAACCCCCTGTCTCCGCCTCTCCTCCTCCGCCACCACCAAGCGTTCCTAAAGCTGCCATTCTCTCAGAGCCCCTTTATCAGGGATCACCTCCGCTTAAACCTTTCCACCGCGCCCGAGAAACCAAACCAGAGACCCATCCTCCCCCTTTCCCTCCTTCCCCATTTTGATGCCCTAAACCCGTACAGGGGCCCGTCAAAGCACCACCCTTTCCCTTTCTCCAAATTTTTTGGGGGAGCAGAAGAAACATTTTAAAACCCAAAACCTTCCCAAAGACAAAACCCGAATGTGGGCATTGCCATTTTTTTGGGCCTTTTAAAAATTTGTTGCCTTTCCGTCTGGGGGACACAGATGGGTTCCGCCACGTAAAGGCCCCTTGCCTGCCCCCCAATCCCAAAAATGCCGGCAGGCATTTTTTTTTCCAAAAAGCTGTCCCTGCCCGGGCCCAGCCACTGCCCTTTTAAAATTTTTAAAGAAACTTGCCCTGCATCTGGTACCCGGGGAAAACCACCCTGACCCCGACCAGGGACTAGTAAGGCACGGCCCAAAAGGCCGCTTACCCTTTTGGAAAAGTTTCACGGGTGACTGGTGGATGTTCTCTGGGGATGACGGGGGGCCTCTCCAGGCTCGCGAAAGCTCTTCAAAACCGCAGGGATGGTGCGGGGTTTTTTCCCCCCAAGGTCCTCTGGGGGCATCACGTGCCCAGAAAAACCCAAAGGCCCTTTGTTAAAAAATTAAATTCGGGTTTGGAGACCGCCCACAAAAGGCATGAGCTGTGGACGGCTCTCCGTAACGAGACCAAAGCTCGGCTGGGTCCCCCAAGAACCTTGTCCCGGGCAAGTGGGTGTGCGATAACGTGCGAAATCTGTTTGCCGCCTTAAAATCAAAAAGGCCCTGAGCAAAACCCTTGCCTGGCACATGTCAAGAACCTGAGGAAGGCTCAAAGTTTTAAGTTTTCTCCAGCAAATTGTGGCAGCAGCGAAATTTCCTTTAAACGCAGAAAGAAGTAAACACATGGCCTGACAACCGGGGTGGGGAAACCTCGGGGTGTTGAGCCACCGAGAGGGGAGGAAAGGTGAAAGAGTTCTGCACCATCCTTGCCCAATTTTGAAAAAGGGCCCCCCAAAAAATGGTAAATTGCAGAAAAATTTCCCCTTTTTGTCAGAAAGAGTTTTTGGTGGTGACTTTTTTTTCGGAATTTCGTTGGACACTCTGAAAACAACGGGCCCCCAGCACAAAGGAGGAAAATGGAAAACCTTTGGCGGACACGGAGCCTTTCTTTTCCGGTAAAATTTACACGGGGCCCCATTTTTCCAACAATTTCATCGTCTTCATTAGGCGGGGCCCAGAGCAATTTGAAAAAGGGGGCGCATAAACCTCTCAGGGTGCATCATCTCAGGAAAGGGCCCAGGGCTGTTTTTTGAAGCTGTGCCGGAGGCAGGGGAAGGGGGAAAGAAAAAGGAAAAAGGAGGAAATCCTAAAAACCCATTTTTACCGACGTCCCTCCCTTGGGGAAAGAGGTTGGAAAACAAATTTAAAAGGCGGAGGGGGAAAGTTGAGGTAATCATTTGGGCTAGTCCCCCCTCTCCCCCCAGGGGTTTTGGGAAATAAAGGGTTCCCCATCTCTCACATGAGGGGCATGGATCCTCCTTTTTCCTCCAACATGATCCCTCGCCCCATAAAAGGGCCATAAAAATGAACAACATTTTTAACGGGGTGGCCACCCCCCGGGATCCCCGGTACAAAAAAAAACCCAGCATTTTTCCTTTTCCACCCCCCAAATAAGAAAAAAATGCGGGAAAATGGAGCCCTTTGCTGATTGATAAATTTGAGACATCTGTTGCGCTGCTTTCACGTTCCCCAAATGTTACGGGGGAAACCCAACACCCATTGACGTGACAGCAGTAGAGTCCCAAAGTAGCCATAGGGGCAGCAAAAGCCCCGGGCAAGGTGGCAGAAGCAAATTTGGGTGACCTCCCGGCAATCTTTGTTTACCACCCTCACCAACGCATTTCAATGCAGGGCACCAAAAATCCAAACACAGAGACCGGTACTTAAGATCAAGGTGCAACGACTAAACTGCGTCCAAAAACCGAAAGTTTTTGTAATTTTTCCGGACCCAATAGACTTCGGATATCCAAAATTGGGCAATGGCCCGACTCCTCCCCCACGCCATAGAGGGTTGTCCTGCCCCAGCAGCCCGCATATCTGAGCGGGGCCTTTTACACACTTAGGAGTCATTACAACAAACGCATCTGGCTTTCCACCCAAAAAAGTGGGTCGTTTGACTTTTATCAAGATGAATCAGGCCATGGATTTCTTAAAAGGATGTTTGTGGCCCCCAAATTTCCCAGGGGCAACGATCAGTTGCTGGTCTACCTTTTACATTCCCTTTTTCAAACAGAATGGGGCCTCTTGAAAAAAAAAAGTTTAAAATTTTCATTTTTTTTTACGCAATTTTTTTTTTTCTCTTTTCCCAACAGTTTATTTTTCTGGGGTTTTCCGTGAGGAGACTGTAAAAGACAGCAAGGTTTCAGACAACACCGTATTCCATTTTTCTCACTTTTTCTTTTTGAAGGTTTTTCGCATTTCCCAAAGGTTTTGAGGTCAAAATTTTTCTGGGAGATACAGCTATAAATTTTGGTCCTTTTGGGAAAAAAAATTTTACTTTTTAAAATGGCATTTTTTCCCTCCCTTAATTTTTTAATAGTGGCTGAGAAATTTATAAAATTTTAATTTTTTTTGGGGGCATGGGTTTCTGTGAGATAAGCAATAATCATGGGTCCTTTGGAACAGAAATGTGGCTTCTAAGTGGCAATTTTTTCCCCCACAATTTTTAACAGTGGCCTTTTAAAGTCATTTTTTTTAATTTTTTGGGTCATGCTGCTTTGAAAAGCAGCAATACTACAGGTCCTATTTAAAAAAAAAAATGTTGGTTTTTTAACAGACATTTTTCTTTTCCCCAATTGTCCAAAGTGGGTCCAGGGTCATTCTTTGAATATTTTGGAGGCATTTTGGCTGGTTTACAAAGCGCTATAACTTTCATCCTTTTTATAAAAAAATGTTGTTTTTCAAACAAGGGGCCAAAATTTTTTCCTCACAAATTTTCCAAAGTGGCTCAAGGGTCATGCTTTAATTTTTTGGGGGGGGTTTTTGCTGTGCCCTGCAGCTAACTACAGGTCCTTTAAAAAAAAAAAAATTGTTTTTTAACAGACATTTTGTTTTTCCAAAAATTGTCAAAAGGGGGGCCCCATGGGGCATGTTTTGAAAATTTTGGGGGTTTTTCTTGACAAGCAGCTAAACTACCCCAAAGGGCCTATTATAAAAAAAATTTTTTTTTCTAAAAAACATTTTTTCTTCAACAATTGGTCAAAATTTGGCTTTTGGGTTTAAAGCTTTGAATTTTTTGGCCCGGGATTTTGCTGTGACATGCAGCTATACCCACAGGGCCTAAATTTTAAAAAAAAAAAAATTTTTTCAAAAAGACAATTTATTTTTTCACAAATTTTCAAAAGTGGGTTTATGGTTTATGTTTTGAATTTTTTTGGGGGAAATTTTTTTGAGCATGGGAGCTATACAAAAGGTTTCCCATTTTAAAAAAAAAAAGTTGTTTCCAAAAAGAAAATTTTGTTCTTCACAATTGTCCCAAAATTTGGGTCATGGGTCAAAGATTTGAATTTTTTTGGGGGCATTTTGCTGTGAAACCGCCCCAAAAAACTATAAATAAGGGCCCCCAAAATTTAAAAAAAAAATTTTTCTTCGAAAAAAGACAATTTTTTTTCACAATTGTCAAAAGTGGCTCATGGTCATGTTTTTTAATTTTTTTGGGGGAAATTTTGCTGTGACATGCACTATTCTTTCAGGTCCATTATAAAAAAAAAAGTTGTTTCTAAAAAGACATTTGTTCCCTTTACAATTGGTTTAAAAGTTTGGCCCCATGGGTCCCTGTTTTTGAATTTTTTTGGGGGCATTTTTGCTGGACATTCACTATACACAGATCCTAAAAATTAAAAAAAAAAATTTTTTTTCTAAAAATTCCCAAAAGACCCTTTGTTTCTTCACAATTGGAAGAGTGGCTCAAGGGTTTTATGGGGCTGTCCCGAAAAGGAATAGGGAGGGCACTGTTAAAAGAACATATTGCCCAAAAAGAAATTGTTTTTTCAAGATCTTTTTAAAATACTAGCAATCCCTTTTTATGAAACAACCCATTTAATATAATTAAAAAAGAGAAACAAAAAATGGGGGGATTCCACCAATTTTTAAAAAAGTGTTTTCTAGAAAAAAACTACTAAAAAAAATTTTCCCTGTCCCAAAAAAGCTGTTAAAAAAAAATTTCCCCTGAATTGTACAAGGGTGGGACTGGAAAACTTGACCAATTAGGTTATTAAAGGACATGGGGTATGGAGCACAGACAAAAAGAACAAAGTACAGAACAATTTCCTCCAGCAAAGTTGATAAAATGAGAAAAAGAAAAGCCAAGAAAAAGGGCACTGGGTGAAACCCGGGGGCGTTTTAAACCCCAATAATTTTCCCAAATGAAGCTCAATTTGGGCCCCCACTCAAAACGGGGGGGCCCAAGGGGTTTCCCCCGGTCAGGGACAGTAAAATGTCCCCGTAAAACTAAAATGGTGGTTGAAAGACTTTTCCTTTTTCCCGGGATTTTTTAATCTGGGGCATGCAGGTTTGGGGCTCATGCTGTGGCCCAGGACAGGGTAAATCTTTGTCCAAATGAAACTAAAAAGGTGGGTTTAAAGACTCCTTTTTTTTCCGGGACTTTTTAATCTGGGGGGCAGCAGGGTTTGGGGGTCATGCTGTGGCCCAGGGCAGGATATCAATGTCCAGTGAAACTAAAAAAGGTGGGTTTAAAGACTCCTTTTTCCGGCAAATTTTTTTTCTGGGGTCATTTCAGGTTTTGGGGGTCATGCTGTGGCCCAGGAACAGGTTTTAGTCAATGCCATGAAAAATAAAAAGGGGGCTTTAAAGACTTTTCCCTTTTTTTCCCGGCCCCTTTTTAATCTGGGGTCATGCATTTTGGGCTCATGCTGTAGGGCCCAAAAGGGCAGGTAAAAAGTCCAATGTTTCCCGTGAAAAATAAAATGGGGTTCAAAGACTCCCTTTTTTTCCCGCACTTTTTTTAAACCCGGGGTCAAGCATTTTTGGGGGTCATGCGTGGCCCAGGACAGGGTTTTTCAATGTCCCGTGGGAAAATAAAAAGGTGGTTTAAAGACTCCTTTTTCCCGGGACTTTTTAAAACTGGGGGCATGCAGGTTTGGGGCTCATGCTGGGCCCCCGGACAGGGAAAAACCCAGTCCATAAAAATAAAAATTGGGGGTTTGAAAAACTCCTTTTTTCCCGGCAAATTTTTAAAAATGGGGGGCCCTTTCAGGGTTTTTGGGTCATTCTGCGTTCCAGGACAGGGAAATTCCCAAAGTTTCCCGTTTTAAGGGAAAATGAAAGGGTTTAAATCATACTGCCTTCTGGCACTTTTTAAATTTTTTGGTTTGGGTTTAAGCAGGGGTTTTAAAACTCATGCTGTGGTGCAAGACAGGGGTATTTAAAGGCTGTTAAAGGGTTTTTTTTTTTTTGTGGCTTTTTTAACCTAAGTGTGTTCCTAAGATTTACACGTATCCATTTGACTGTTGTGGGTGTTAATTTTTCCAAACTTCCCACCCCGTTTGGGTGGAAAAATGGGGAAATGGTTTTTGCTCTCCCATTAGACTTTTAAAAAATTTATTCGGGGCCATAATTTTATCCAAACGACCAACGAAAATCTTGTCGGGTGATGGTCGACTATCGACCATACCCAAAACCGGGGTGTCGATTTTTCCAACGTTTAAAATTGTTTTAAAAACTAGTTTACAAAAATCAAGCAGGGCCCCCATTTTGGCTAAAAATTTTTAAAAAACCTTAGGACAACCGGGACCCCAAAGGGGCAAAGTTCTCAAGCAAAGGGTGGCCTTTAAACGGACAAAAGTTATCTATGGGGTAGAAAAAACTTAAAGTTTTTAAACCCTTGATGGACCCCCCAAGGTGCCGATGTCCCCCACTTTCAAAAACAAATTTTTGGGGCTCCTAAAACAATTTGTCATGGCTCTCGATAAGGAGTCGAATGCTTTCAAGTACCTCCAAGATCTTTTCCCTGAGCTGCCTGAGGCAAAAGTAAAAACTGGTGTCTTCGTCAGGCCACAAATCAACAAGATTATGGAGTGCAGCAAATTTCCCAAGAGACTGAACAGGAAGCAGAAAGCATCTTGGCTCAGTTTCATCACAGTGGTTCACGGCTTCCTAGGCAATCACAAGGATTAAAACTATGCACAGCAGGTATAGACTCTGATACAGAACCATGCTGCACTGGGCTGCAAGATGTCACTTAAATTCTATATCCTAGATGTCCATCTTTATCAATTCAAAGAGAACACGGAAGCTTATTCAGAAGAGCAAGACGAACGCTTTCGCTAACGTTGACTGCCGTTACCAAGGACAGTATGACGAGAACATGATGGGAGACTATGATTGGGGACTGATTCTTGAAAGTGATATACAGTCGCAAATCCAGAAAATCAATTTTTTTTGAGCTATTATATGCAGCACTGATAATGTTTAATTATAATTGCATATATTTAGTGAAATGTTGATTGTTTCTATGATTAAAAACAAACAAACACAAGTCAACATTTTTGGGACATGTATGAACGGGGCTGTGTCAGCCCCATTCGCATAAGTGAAAATCCTCCCGAATGCCAGTATCAGGCGTATTACAGAGCGCAAGCGGCCCTTCGTAATGCGCCTGATTTCAGGGGGTGTGCAGGAGGCGGGGCGCACTGGAACCGCAGGAAGCTATAGATTTATAGCTTCACTATAGCATTCCTGGGCGCATTACAGCTGGAACAGTTATAACACTTTCAAAGTGGTTTACCTGAGCCAGAACTGTCGTCCAAGCGCTAGAATGTGCCTGATTTATGCCCCGCTGTAGAACAGGTTCATAGATCAGGTGCATTCTATGCTATTATAATGAGTATAAAATTTGATGTTTAAACTCCAAATTTCATACATGCCTCCCTTTGTGTTATATCAATAAATACAAAATTCATGGCGGCCATTGTCACAAAATCAATGTTCATGACGACAGTAGGTGTCTTTTTTATCCAGTTTATAGGTGAGGAGCTGAACCATAACACTTAGAACCTAGCTACAAAAAATTGTGTCACATAGTGTAGCAGACTCCATGCTTTGCTTTATGTTGATCAGTTTTCCAACACTTTGGTCCGAAAAGCTTAAGATAATTTTTTTTGTACAATTTTAGCTTAAAGAATATGTTTGGTTTTGTCATGTCGGTAATGAAGGATATTTCTATCTTGGATTTACTATACAATCTGTAGGACTCTGACATTTGGGACACTTTACCAATTGCGAAAATAGTAGGGAGATGACTCTCAGTAAAACACTTAATGAAATATCATGGTCATTCAGTTTGTTTCTGATAACACTATTCTCTTGCATGCTCTATGTTTGGTATATCAGCCCAGCTCCAAAGTGCCACAACCAAGAAGAACATAGAGCCCTTTCTAGAGAACAATTGAGGGAAAGGCATAACATGAGAAGTGTCCCAGTACCATTTTTACTTTACTCTTTCAAATGTGATGGTCACAGCAATTGAAGCTCTACAGATTATATGTTGATGCTACATCTCAGAGTTTCATCACCCAATGACTTTTTTACGTTTACATGGGGTACACAGTGAAGAAAATAATTATTTGATCCCTTGCTGATTGTGTAAGTTTGCCCACTGACAAAGACATGGACAGTCTATAATTTTAAGGGAAGGTTAATTTTAACATTGAGAGATAGAGTATCTAAAATAAAATCCAGAAAATCACATTGTATAAATTACATAAATTTATTTGCATATTTATTTGCATTTTGCTGAGAGAAATAAGTATCAGGTTTATAGCTGGAATCTTCTATCCCTGAACTGTGGAGGTCTGAACAGACACCAAGAGAGGAAGCATGTAGTGTAGGTTCCCACCTGAATTGGGGTCACCTTGCCGCGGTAGGTGGGCATTTAAAGTTTTGATAAAAAATGTACACTAATAACCTCAAAATTTTTTCATATATTTTACAGTAGCAGAAATGCTGCTCCAAAAAATTCTTATTTCCTTTTTGACCATTTTTAGTGCCTATAGAGTGCTGCTGAGGGGAAGTTACTGTTTCCCATCTTGGTTTATGCACTCCACCCACCTGCACAGACTTTTTAATCAGATTAGGTTTATAGCTTACAAAAAACGTCTGACTGCTGTGCTTGCCAACAAAGGTTTTGCCACCAAATATTAAGTCTTGTTTGCCAGAGGGATCAAATACTTATTTCTCTCCACAATAACAATGCTGCCCCTACACAACCACACAAACATATCTTCTCTTCACCTTCTGTCTCAGTTGCCTTTCCTTGTAGACTGTAAGCCTTCACAGACTTTCCCTCTATACTAGTTGTTATTCATTTAATGTTGCCATTGTACTTTGTTTGGCCTATGTTGTGTGTGTAACCCCCCTTGAATCTACAGCGCCCTGGAACTAATGGTGCTTTAAAATAAATAATAATAAAAGTACTTTACTATGCATCAAGTATTCCTGAAAAATGTTTTGGCTTTCTCTTTTCTTCTCTTATTATTCTGAGATCTTTTGCATTTCTGGATGTACTGACTGACCTTTTGCTCAGTTCTTGGTTTCTGCACGTTCTCCCTGGTTGTCTAGTCTCAGCTGCAAATTACCAATCCCATCTGTTGGCTACATTTTTTACTTTGTCTCTGCTCACTGGTACTGCTGTCATCTGTCCATCAGCTCTGACCGCTAGCTATTCACCTTCACTGTTTGGTTCCTCTACTGTAATTACTACCAGACAGAGGCTACTGTAATTACTACCAGACAGAGGCAATTCTGGGGACCATGGCTTACAGATTAACCTGCAGCAAATGCCATACCTCTGTGAGGGAGATTTTGGGGTTGAAAGTAATTAGAAAAAACATGATCCTATCTTTTAAATGCAGAAGGACTCCTATCCACAAGTTGTGTGTCGGTATGAGACCCACTTCTCGGACTGGCCCACAGGACAACAAGGGAAACCCCTGGTGGGCCACTGAGCAAAGCAGACTTGGAGTTTCTTTTAAACTGCATATGCAGAGTGAGTCAAAAGTCCCACGACATCCTTTTATTTCAGAAACGAAAAGAAAAATAACAAATCTAAATACCCCAGTAAGTAACGAGTGAGGGGCCGTATCTTTTGGGCCGCGATCTTGAAAGCTACCATATTGGATCAAGGGTAAGTTTTCCCAATGGGAAGGTGATCATGTAGCATATCAAAGAAGACCAGAATTGTCTCAGAAATTGATTTTCCACAATCAGATTTGCAATAACTCTTGTGATTTAAAAGTTTTCAACACAGAAAGTTCAACATTTTTGTTGTTCGTTACAGGTAACTGAAGATGGAATTGTCAAAAGAAGAAAGGATTGAGGTGGTTCTGATGTCCAGAGAATGCAGCTGCTGTGTCATAGCCACAGACTTCAACAACTAACTTCCAGAAAAACCACCAATTTCATACAGCACTGTTACCTCCCTCATAGCCAAAATCCGAGAAACCGGGACTGTCAACGACAAGACACGTCGTGGTTGGATATGTGGCTATGATAAATCAGCCGCATTCCCCGGACATCAGAACCGCCTCAATACTCTCTTCTTTCAACTCCATTTTCAGTTACCTGTAATAAACAACAACATTTTGGGAATTTCCATGTTGATAACTTTTGAACCACAAGAGTTATTACAAATCTCATTGTGGCAAATTGATTTCTGAGACTATTCTGGTCTTCTTTGATGGACTACATGACCACCTTCCATTTGGAAAAACTTGATCCAATATGGTGGCTTTCAAGATGGCAGCCATGTTCCTGATTAAAAAATAGGCCCCTCACCCATTACTTGCTGGGTATTCAGTTATGTAATTTTCCCTTTCATTTCTGAAATAAAAGGATATCCTGGAACTTTTCACTCACCATTTACATCTTTGGGAGGCAAAAGGCAGAGAAAAGCGGCAAAGAGCAAGAGGCAAAGTTTAAAGGGGTTTTGCCACAAAGTAAAACTGACGTGGGAAGCTTGCAAATTAAATATCAAACATTTTCACTATTCATTATTATTAAAAATTCTGCACAGTTTTTGTTTTAGCTGCTCCTTTAGTGATTCATTGTTTACAGCTCATCTCCAGGGGATACGACCAGGGCTGAGAGCTCCTCAGTCCTGGTTGCACATGCTCAGACATCACCTCTCCTCTCAAGCAGCTACTGAGTGTTCAAACCCCTGGTGCTGTCATTCAACTCCTGTCCTCTGTCCTCCTTAGTAACTGGTCAAACAGTGCAAATAAATAAAAAAGAAACCTCAATCAGGTTTGTGCATTGATAAAGAGAAAAAAACACAGGTTTGGTTCCTGCAGGGATTTGAACCCAGGACTCTTGTGCCTGGAGGCAAAAAAGCTGTGGATGGTTCTATAGCAGTGATTAGTATATTTTGCTTCTCTGTAACTAGTTGAGACAGTAACAAGACAGGATAATTAATCTTCAATAAACAAAAACTGTAAGTGCTTTTAGGAGTGAAAAACGATTGCTTATCTGTACACAAAAGCTAATCTTGTTAGCGATAATAAGTCTTAGTGGGAGTTATGTCCATGGTGATGTCACTCCCTGCTCGCTGTCTAATCAGTAAGGGAGATTATGGACATAACCACAGAAACCTGTGTGCACTCAGAGCACATAAAATCTCTCTTATCTCCTGACTAAGCTAAAATCAAAAGACTACTGTATTTGAGAAAAGTCTTCAATTTTCTGTCCCTACATGTTGGAAGCTAATCTATGTAGTGAGAAAATGCATGTAAGGGTATATCCAGACAGACTGGGTCCACTGCAGGGTTTGTAACAGTTAATATACAGCATGAAATCCACACTCAAAAATCTGCACCACTTGGTGCATATTTTATTGTGGATTTATTGAGTAAAATTTGTGCTAAAACTTTAACAACATCCACAATTGGCACACATTTTTGCATGCAGATTTTATTCTGTGGTTAGATCTTAATGTTCCAGTAGGATAAAGCTCTCCCATAGAGTATGTTCACACAACAGATTTTATAGAGGTGGTAAATCTTAAGTGAAATCAGAACTGAACCTGCATCTAAAATCCACACCTTTCCATAGAGTTTTTTGACACAGACTGTGAAATATAGTGATGAATATCTCCATGTTTCTTGACACAGATTAGCCCATTTCTATGGGTTAAGCCATGCTTCCACTGTCCGATGTGAAATCCAAACAGATTTTGCATCAAAAAAGTTACGTCACTTCTTTTCGCGACATGGATTTTAAATCTGCATTGGAAAATTCCATGTTGCGTGCACTGACCTGCAGATTTCCCATTTAAACATAAAAATATTGAACATGTTTGGATTTGAATGTGGAATCTACATCAAATTCCTTATCCAAATCCATTGTGTGAACATCTTCTTAGATTCCACAACTTTGCTTAGCATGCACTAATCTTATAATTAAAGAGGCTACACTATCTCCATCTTGTTAAAATATGTGGATCACCAATTTATGTATAACCAGTTATAGTTATATACAAGTTACATTGAAACAGCAAATGGGAAGGCAACAACCCATACTGGCTATGAGGTAATTGCCTTTTTATATGGAAGACAGCCAGGCTCATAGATGGGGTTGCTCATAAGAAATCCTCTTTAATGTGAAAGTATATTTCTTTATCAAAGACATCACTAAACGTAACAGGTATCACTGTGTGGTCATGGCTATATGTAGTTTACTTTGTATTCATCACTTGAATATCTGTCTGTTCCACAGTAGCATTAGAGTTTAAAGGGGTTGTCTAGTTTCTATAAAATAAAAAACGTAGGGAGTTGCAGGTGCCCATTTAAAAAAAAGAAAACTATTCTCACCTTCACCCGGTCCTCTGTTCCAGCACTGGATCTCTCTGACAAGACTGGTGTAAGCAATATACTGAGCTGGGCTTCCCAGAATACAGCGAAGTCACAGATGAGACAAACAAATTCAACACCAGTTCAGATCAACTAATATTTTTACTGGAGTCTAAATAAAAAGGGGTATTATCCGGATACCTTAAGGGCAAGTCCCCACGGCACGGGTTTTCGGCTGTTTTTTCAGCCGGTTTGCGGTTTTTCAGACCGCCTGAAAAAACGGCCAAAAATGAGCACAATTGTGAGTTATGGAAAACCCGTGCAGCAGTCCCCACTGCACAGGTATTTTGCCCGGCGTTTTTGCCGGCAAAACATTGAGCAAGCACCATCTTCTGTCCAGTTTTCGGACGGAATCTGTGCTTCTCAAAGGGAGGGGGGAGGGCTCTTCTCCGCTCATCGCGGAGAAAAGCCGCCCCCCCCACCCTCCCACCGCGGGGACGGGCGCAAAACAGGACAAATACCGGCTGGCAACCGACCGGTATTTGTCCTATGCTGTGGGGATGTGCCCTAAGAAGGCATACACATAGACACAAACCAGGACCCTTGTGCTACGCAGCATGCCGCTGTACTATATCCTCTGGACTCACCGATGTTTTACCTATCAGCGGCCTCAGAAAATCTGACCACTATTTACCTCTTTAAAAACCTATGTAACTGGATGCATATTTCAGGGGCGCGTTTGTGGTGTAGCACAAGAGTTTACAAACCTCCAAAGGTAGCCGCTATTCCCAGAGTACCATTAACCAATTAAAGATCTCCCCAACAAAAGCAACTAGTAAAATTACCAACACTGGTGTAGGACTTGTTCCACAGTCTCACACGGATGTTATTTCCAGAAATGTTCATGTAAGGCCAGACTCTATATAAGACCCTAACTAATCTGTCTACAGGCCTAACCAATGTCTCATCTAGCTGGTGTGCACGCTTAGTGGGCCTGGGTTTTTCCTTGGCCAATTTCCGATCACTGGTTTCAGATGGGGTTTATTTCTGTCAACATCCGATGTCACAGATGACGTTAACTCCACTTTAACACTTCTCCTCTAACCTCAATGAAACAGCAGATAACTCCCTCTGATTTCCACAGGCTTAAGCCTCCGGCGTACACACCTACAGCTGTACTTCTGATTAGCAGGAAAGTTCCTGAGAGAGAGTAACAGTGTGTTTCTCTTGCAGCTTTGTTGATGTTCTCTCTCTGACACACTGACTCACTCCTTCATAGACAGACAGACAGAACAGCTAATAGAATGAGAGTTTTTATTTAACTGTATCTCTGTAACTATTTGTTACAGCTTCTCTGATTGGACAGCAGTACAGATCTTTCCAGAACTGGCTGTAGTGTGTTAATCCTGTAACTGCTGCATAATTACCTGTTTAAGTAAACACTTGACTCTTTTCTATACCACAGGGGCACTTAACTCCTCAACTCATGTCAAAACTTCAGAACAGCAGAATGCAATGTAACAAACCTGAATCATCAATAATACATCAGATGATGGCTCCAAGTAAGAAAGACAGTGGGATCAGTCTACCAGCCCACACTGGAACAAGGTATTCTTGTTCCCTAGCCAAATACGGCATGTAGCAGCCCGCAATGGAAAATTTCACCCACTGCATACCTCTTTATGCCTTCTTCCTGCCAGTGATGAAATGGCGCACTAGCCAGTTGCCTACCTTCACCTACTTGTCGTCCTGACCCTGCTCCCTAGTCTTGGGTTGACTGGCTGCTGCAGTGATCTATCACTCACTCACATCTCAGCTCCTATGTAAGGGAGTAGCACTTGACCACTTGAGCCAATAATAATAATAATAATAATAATAATAATAATAATAACCTTTATTTATATAGCGCCAACGTATTCTGCAGCACTTTACAATATAGAGGGTATAAGCACAGACAAACCAGACATTACATTATAAAAAAGCTACTGACAAATGAAACACGAGGTGTGAGGGCCCTGCTCGCTAGAGCTTACAATCTATTAGGGTGTATGGGTGAAACAGAGGGTGACAAGTGCTTGGTTTGCAATGGTCCGGCTATGTTACATAAATATAGGGTAGTACACATAAAAAGTGGATGAAGCTGCCATCCCAACCATACATCTATATACAGATAAGTGTCTGTGGGTGCCAAAGTGCAGGAAGTGACGAATGTGTGACAGAATTTGGGGGGTTAACAATTAGGGATCTTGGTCGGCTTGTCTAAGAAGATGAGTTTTCAGAGTGCACTTAAAACTGTGAGGGTTGTGAGTGTGCCTGATCACATGGGGTAACATGTTCCAGAGAACTGGTGCAATACGTGCAAAATCTTGGAGACGGGCATGGGAGGTTCGGATGAGTGAGGTGTGTAATCTTAGATCAGTAGCAGAGCGGAGAGAGCGGGTAGGGTGGTAAACAGAGATGAGGGAGGAGATGTAGGGGGGTGCAGCGCTGTGGAGAGCCTTATGGGTGAGAGTGATGAGTTTATGTTGTATTCTGTAATGAATAGGTAGCCAGTGCAGAGACTGACACATGGTAGAGGCATCAGTATAGTGGCTGGAAAGAAAGACAAGCCTGGATGCTGCATTCAGGACAGATTAGAGAGGGGAGAGTTTACAGAGAGATTGACCAACAAGTAGGGAGTTACAGTAGTCAAGACGAGAAAGAATAAGAGCAACAATGAGGGTTTGAGTTGTTTCCACAGTGAGAAACGGACGGATTTTGGAGATGTTCTTGAGGTGCAGGTGACAGGAGCGGGCAAGGGATTGGATATAGGAGGTAAAAGACAGACAATAATCTAGTATAACCCCAATACAGAAAGCATGCTGCCTAGGAGTTATGGTGGTGCCACACACGGAGAGAGAAATAGCAGGGTAGGGGTGGTTAGTAGCTGGTGATATGACTAAAAGTTCAGTTTTAGTGAGATTTAGTTCAAGATAGATAGCGGACATGATGTCAGAGACAGCGGACAGACAGTCACTGGTGTTCTGTAGCAGGGCAGGAGTGATGTCTCGGGAGGAGGTGTATAATTGGGTGTCATCGGCATAGAGATGGTACTGGAAGCCAAATCTGCTGATGGTTTGTCCATAGGGGGATGTGTAGAGTGAAAAGAGGAGAGGACCAAGAACGGATCCCTGAGGAACCCCAATAGCAAGAGGAAGAGGAGAGGAGGTAGAACCGGAAAATGAGACACTGAAGGAGCGGTCAGAGAGGTAGGATGAGAACCAAGAGAGAGCGGTGTCCTGGATACTGATGGCACTGAGCAAGTGAAGGAGAAGGTGGTGATCAACAGTGTCTAAAGCTGCAGAGAGATCCAGAAGTAGCAACAATGAGTAGTTACCCTGAGATTTTGCCGTCAGGAGATCATTTGAAACTTTTGCTAGAGCAGTTTCTGTGGAGTGTAAAGAGCGGAAACCTGATTGCAGAGGGTCAAGAAAAGAGTTAGCAGAGAGATAGCGGATTAGGTGAGAGTAGACCAAGCGTTCTAGGAGT
The DNA here is from genome assembly GCA_025379985.1 of Phyllomedusa bahiana. Lineage (NCBI taxonomy): Eukaryota > Metazoa > Chordata > Amphibia > Anura > Hylidae > Phyllomedusa > Phyllomedusa bahiana. The sequence goes on along the minus strand of JAODAL010003832.1, from coordinate 28,409 downwards.
TTGGAGATGAAGGGTAGGTTAGAGACTGGTCGGTAGTTGGCAGCACAGCAAGGGTCCAGAGAGGGCTTTTTCAGTAAGGGAGTTATAACAGCGTGTTTAAAGGCAGATGGAAAGATCCCAGTGGAGAGAGAGAGAGGTTACAGATTGTAGTAAGGTGAGAGAGGACAGCTGGAGAAATAGACTGGACAAGGTGGGAGGGAATAGGGTCACTTGAGCATGTGGTGGGGCGAGCAGACAGGAGAAGCCAATCAGCAGCTGCAATGATGAAGTTCCCATTTAAAAGTAAACCGCAAATAGAACACCAGAGGACCTAGCACTGGAATGGAAGAGTGGAAAAAGGAGATTATGGAGTTTTTTTTTTATTTTTTTAAATTGGGTACCTGCAGCTTAGCATGTATTTTTTATAGCAACCAAAAAACCCTTTAATTAGATGCTGACTGGCTGTGACTAAAAACTTCCAGGCGACATCTAATGCGTCACAAATGTTTTAAAAAGTCCGTGCAGAGATTGCAACAATAGCTGGCTTTCCATTGAAAAAGCAGAGAAGGTTCTTTACTATCCCTGACTTCTCAATCGCTGTATGAGTGCTCAATGAGCAGTGTACACACAGACAAGCAGTGCCGGCAGCACTACCAGTGCTCTGTAGTTTCAAGAGCTGCTAAGTCTTATCAGACCCAGCATAGGACTGCAGTAAAATATATCCCATGAGGGTAAGGCTATGTTCACACGGCTGATTTTGGGACGGATTTCAGTCCGTATTGCGCTCCATACTGCGCTCAATACGGCTGAAATCCATGCCAGTCATTACGGTAATCCACAGTTTCTCTATCGTCCATAGGAAGAAAATACAGTATGGATTCCGTCTCCTCTCCCCGCTCACCGTATTTCGCGAGCAGAGAGAAAGTGACAGGTCAATTATCCCGGCGGGATACGTGCCGTGGATAATGAAAGTCTATGGGGCCGGCGAGCTGCCAGCCACTGCCCACCCCGCCCCGCCCCCCGCTACCCAGCACACGGTGTAATTACGGCCGAAATCCGTTCCTGCATGGATAAGCCGTGTGAACCTAGCCTAAATGGGCTGGTCAGGAACTGGTTAAGCAACTAATAATATATCCTACTGTAGTTTCTTCATTTCTTCCACTACTGGTCTAGTAACTGACAGCCTTCCGTGTGTGAATGTGCAAAAAGAGACAGCTGTCAATCACTGAATGGGACAGCCCACTGGACTCCTAAGTCCAGATTGAACAGGGGTTTAAATAATTAAATGACTTATATATACTGAAACCTTTCTTACAAATATATATAATCAGTCTGCTCAGCTAGTTCTGTTTCATTTCATACTGCCTGTAGATTGTACTGTGTTTTCTAAGTGACAGGGTCCCTTTAAACCCTGCTGCAAGTTGTGCAGTTTATATCCTGTCAGATCTCATCCGCACTGTTCCTTCTATCCTGTATAATCAGCTGTGATCAAAATGAAACCATTCAATTCATACACCCATAATTTTAACTGTCACATCATTTTTTCTCATTTGGAAGTTTAATTGCAAAAAAAAACAAAAAAAAAAAACCCCTCATCTTAAAATGATAGGATAATAGACTGACAAAAGACATGTGCCAAGGACATTAGAAAAATGAACATCTGCAGCGAGTGAAAAACCACAATTTAAGAAATTTCATATGGCTGAGTTTGTTTATATCCAGTAAACTTTTCATCAAAAGATTGAATTTCTTCCTAATTTATCTCTCCAAGTAAGTTGCAAAAGAAAATTGACTTCGATGAAGAAAAAGATATGCTCTCGCTTGAATGCTAACTATAGGCATACAGATAATTATACTCAACCGATGATAAACAGTTGGAGTGATACTATGCGTATGCAGTGGGAAAACTATCATTTTCAACTGATTTAAAATAGTCCATCAGATGTAAAATATATTCAACAAGTAGAAAGAATATATGGGGGAGGGTGATCTGACCAATCCACACCATCACCAGTATGATGTGGCTTTGGCACTTAAAGGGGTTGGTCCAGGAAAGACATTTATTACCTGTCTACAGGGTAGGTGATCAATGGCTAATCCCTGGGGGTCCCTAGTGTTGTACTTGGCTATTTACATGTTTCTGTGTTTCAGTTATGTAAATGAGATTTAAAGTGTGGTTTCATAGGTACTTTGCCTATTACACAAAAGCAGACAAAGCTTAGCTACTGACAAACCTGTTCCTCTTAACAAAATGGTTAGGGTAAATCCATGCCTAAATGCAAACAACTTTTAAAAGACGTGTTCTAGAGACTTATGAAGCTGGAAAAAGCTCCAAAAACATTGCTAAAGAGCCAAAATCAGACAAAAAATAGTCAGTACTTCCAGAATATCTGAAATAAATGGTACAGGTGCACACTGCCATGGCTTCAACACAAATGTGAACATACAGAAGTGAAGTAGTTCAACTCTGCCGATGCCAAGAGACAGGAAAACACTAAAGGCCACATGTATGAACCTGTTTAGGTCTAAAACTCACTTTCTTGCCCATAAGTGAGTTTTCGACCTAAACAGTTTCATACATGTGGTCCTAAGGGCGACATGTATGTAACTTGGCAACTACACACCAGTTCTAAATAGATATAGAGGAGTGTAGAATACGACAGTATGAATGAAAGTATTATGCATCAAACATCAAATGGAAGTTTCACACCAAACTTTGGTGCAGTCTTGCCGCATTCAAAAGTGTTGTGTCTAGTGCAGACTGCACCAAGTTTGGGCGTACAACTGTTCATACATCTATGGAACAGTGCTAGAACATTTTTTTGGCGCAAAATACGCAAGATAACCTGGTACCGAGGCACAAGTTTTAAATCGCTTTACTCATTGAATCCACACGGATTCAGCTGTTGAAAACAACATCATCTGATGCGTTTTTAACTAGTACTTTTCGTTAAAGTACATGCTTATTTCATGAGGATTTAGTGTCATATTTTGGACTTGATTTTACATGGCTTACATTCCAATTTATGTCTGTTGGTTTTGGAAGCAGATTCATGTTAAAAACTACATGCCATACATGTAAAAATGTTTTGGGCGAATATTGCAAAAGAATTTTAGCCATCCCATTGACTTTAATGGTAACTTTCCACGCGTTTTCCATGTGGACCAAATATTGAGCATGTTCAAAGTTTTTTAATTGCTTATCAGTTTTAACTGCAACATTTATTTTCTATTGAGCTCAATGGGAATTATTTTCTTTCAGTAGGATTTGAAGTTGGAGCCTGCATGGAATCGGATTAGAAATCCTCGTCGTGTGGATAGAGCCTAACTTTATTTTCTTTCTTTCCACCCACCCTGTGCCCATTTGAGACTAATTTTCCTATGATGGATAACCCCTTTGTTGTTGTGCAGATTTTACACAGTTGAGTCACATTAGTATTTCCACCAGCTAATGTCCAGAGAATCCGCCGTGTACAGCAAGACGGGCTAGGAGTGACTCAATAAGGTCTGGAGAGGTTGTTACAGGGATCTGGACACATGCAGACTGCATCGCACAGGGTGCATGGGCGAGGACCAATAGAGCCAACATGACATCGAAGGGGTTCCAAAGATGCTCAATTGGGTTCAAGCCTGGGGTGAGGCAACCAGAGTATTACCTGGAAGTCTTGGTTATCCTCATATAACAAATGTCAACATTTCAGTCTATAATCCATCCAATCAGCATTTATAGATGTGCGTGATTTTCAGAGATCGATTCATTCCCAAATCCCTTAAATGTTGTGTTAGACTGACGTCTGGTAGCACCTGGTTCATTTTGATGGTGAACTGCTCCACTGTAGTGTGTTGGCTCAGCCTCAAGCACCTTCTTAGCTGACATTCACCTCTTACATCAATGACACATAGGGCCACATGTATGAAACTGTTTAAGGTCTAAAACTCAATTTTTTGCCCATAGGTTACTATGGGCAAAAGAGTGAGTTTTAGACCTAAACAGGTTAATATATGTGGCCCATACATGTGGCCCATAGTTCTCTGCATTTTCCATGTTGCTTATTCACAATGGTGACATTTGTACACTCCCCATACACCTTCACCACAGCAGCACAAGTTTATGAACTGCGCAGATTCAGAAATGCTGCCACCCTTGAAAGCCACTAATCATCCTTTTTTCCAACTCTGATAATTTTCCCCTTTTACCCATGACAGCACCAAGAGATAAGTGTACAGACAGCCCTTTATATACCCACCAAGCCAGCTCACCACTCGTGACGTTCTTCTTGAGCTACGCGCTGCTGACCTCAAAGTGTGGAAAGAGGTCAATTAAATGTGACTCAACTGTGTACTGCAGCTATATGAAATGTTTGTTGGAATTGACTGCTGCTAAAATCAGCTGTACTGCTGATTATGGGTTATGAGTTAAATTGTGTTTGTCTATAACTGTGACTTTGGGAACATTCAGATCAAGGCAGAAATCAATGTAATTCGCAAAGATTCACTTGCTTTTCTTGCAGCTGTATGAACAAGAAGGCATCCACATCGTCTAGAGGAAAGAAGGTTTCATCCTCAGCAAAGAAGGGTTTATTGTACAGTAAGAGCTGTTAGAATGATGAACTTTCTGCCACAGGATGTTATGGGTGATTTTTTAATCCTGAAAGTGGCCATATTACAAGTCACTGGTTCTACATCTATCCTAGATCCATATTTTGGGTCAGGAGGGACTTTTATTTTCCTTATCTGGGGTCCAGTTGCTTCACTCGTTATTAGCACTGCATTATAACAACGTTTTTTATGTACCCAAGGCTTTATTATTTATTTTTTACAATTTTTCAGTTTTTGACTTTTAGTGATCATAACTTTTTTTTTTCATTTTTCTTAGTGACCCAGCTGTAGGAGCCTTGATTAATGCGGGAGAAGTTGGAATTGTTTTGCCATAGCTTGGGGATACATATAAATTGCTTTTTATTTTTATCAGCAATCCAGAACAAACATAGAGGTGGTTGTATGGGGCAAATTATAAACAAATAGGGCAACTGTAATACAACCACAACTCACCCTAGTACACCCTATCATAATGGCTGCCTATCACAATTATGGGGACATTGTTCCGACAAGGACGGCCCCAGCAGGAACCTAAAGTTGCTGCTCCCTGAACACTCTAAACATGTAAATTCACAGCTTTATAAATTCCCAGCGCATATCTGTCCCAAGCCCATAAGGGATTCCTCAGTGGAGAACATATAATATCAGTAATACCAGTAATAAGCTCTGCTAGAAGGAACTGTACCACTAAATTCAAATTAGTTTATAATGTATGTCAATAATTTTTTCAAAACCAATCAGAAGTACTCCCAATATAATGGAAAATACAGCAATGACTATATTGTGGGGGAAGTGAAAACAAGCAATGGCTATGCACAAAGTCTTCTTAAACATAGTTTTCAAAGGGAGTATAATATAAGTCAATTCCTACTAGACAAACATCTGGATGTGACTATCTGAAGTGTTGACGGGCACTAGTTTGCAGTGGCACTATGAGCAGAAGTGCTTGTTCCAGCGCTCAGCTCTGAACAACTCACTGTTCATAACTGTGGTTCTTAGTTATGTGTGCTTTCAGTGGTGACCGATATGCACCACTATCCTGGCAATAGCACGGTAACGTTGCATTAGGCCGTGTTCACACGGCTTATTCCCGACGGATTTGTGAGCCGGATTGCGCTCACAAATCTGCCGTGAATAAGGGGCGGGACGGGGGCGGGGCCAGAGCGCGGCGGGGGCGCCACTCCGCAGCCCAATAGACAATGCATTGTTTACAGCGCGGCCGCGCCGTCAATACTGTTCATGTCACTTTCTCCCCCCGCGGCGGATTCGCCGAGCGGGGAGGAGCGACGGAATGCACTGTTCTCTATGAGAACAGTGTATTACCGTAAGTACCCCGCCGGATGGCCGCCGTACTGCCGCGCAAATCCGGCACGATGTTTGGCGCCAATCCGCGGAACAATAAGCCGTGTGAACGAGGCCTTACTGGCAGCCACTGAAAGCACATTCTAATGCGCTTTAGGCAGCATGTGCCCTTAATCATAGTCTGCATGGAAGGACTACTTATCTGCTTTTAACATCATGGAATAAAGGATATTATTTTATGAGGACGCTGGAAAAATTCCTTTTTTCCATTCTACTACACTGTACAGCTAGTTGTACTCTCTTCCGAGCTCCCTACAATGGGTGAGCTGCACTGTAGGATATCCATCATTCACCACCATGTTCTTAGCCCATTCATACAACCATAGGCAGCTGCGCTTATGCCCAACGTTTCCACTAATAGTGCTATGTACCCAGGGCTGTCCTAACAGCATTATGGGCCCCTGGGCAGAGCTGTGCACTGGGCCCCCCAACCAGACCACGCAGCAGCTCCTAAGTTATATAAAATGCTGCGTAGCCAGGTCTGGGGACACAGGATGGCTGACCACATGATGGAGGGGCTATAAGGGTCATGGACAGCCATCCTGTGCCCCCAGGCCAGTCCACGCAGCAGCTCCTAAGTTATATAAAATGCTGCGTAGTCTGGTCTGTGGGCACAGGATGGCTGACCACATGATGGAGGGGCTATAAGGGTCATGGTCAGGCCGCCAGGCCAGTCCACGCAGCATTTTATATAACTTAGGAGCTGCTGTGTGGACTGGCCTGGCGGCACAGGATGGGCACACATTAAGTCATGTAACTTCTGCTTGTGGTCAGCCAGCCATCCTGACCCGTGTCACTGTCCCCCAGAGTCTCTCTTATCATATAGTAACTGCTATGTGGCACGGCCATTACTATATGATAAGAGAGACTCTGGGGGACAGTGACATGGGTCTGGATGGATGGCTGACCACAAGCAGATGTTACATAATAGTCATGTCACTGTTCCCCACCCATATGGCCATGTCACTGTTCCCCACTCGTTTGGCCATGTAACAGTGACATGGCCAAATGAGTGGGGGATAAGACAATGACATGGTCATATAGGTGGGGGACAGTGACATCAAGTCACTGTCCCCCCAACTCGGGCCATACCTCGTGCTGTGGCTGGCCTGGTGCCTGTCTGCTGCTGCCTCTGAAATGGTGGCTGGACGCTGGTGCCCGGCTGTTGTAATGAAGGGGCTGTGGAGGCGGGACCTTTTTTTTTTTTTTAATTTAATTATGAGGGTGCGACTAGTCCAGTGTGCGGCCCGCACTAAAACTACATTTCCCAGCGGCCCGGCGGGGGATGGAGAAGGCCGGCCGCCGGGAGTACTTGCTGCCTCTGGTGCCGCGCCTGCGCTTTACAGGTCACAGCGCAGGCAGGGCGGGCGCCGCAGTGAAGGAAGGCGGCGCCGCCCTGCCTGGGCTGTGAATAGCAAACTGCAGGCGTGGCATAACAACGATAGCAGGGGCCACCGCGCAGGGCCCCTGCTCTAAGCAATTGCCGCGCCTGCGCTTACTGTTCAAAGAGCAGGCAGGGCGGCGCCGCAGTGAAGAAAGGCGGCGTCGCCCTGCCTGCACTGTGAACTGTAAAGCCCCGCTCTGACCGCTGCAGCCCGCACCGCCCTGCCTGCGCAGCCCGGGAGTCCGGGACAAGTAACTAAGCACAGCGCAGCTGCGCAGGCAGGGCGGAAAGAACTGTGTCCGTCTGGCCTGCGGCAGTGAGAGAATCCATTGGGCCGGGCAGGCGGCCCCCCGGGCCTTCAGGGGCCCCCCTGTACTCGAGGGCCCCCGGGCAAGGGCCTACCTGGCGTAATGGAAGAGACGGCCCTGTATGTACCATATGCATGGAAGGGAACACACTACTGATTTCCGTCAAAGCTGTTAATTAGGCAAATGGTGGTGCATTTTCTGAGGAGCCATAAAGAAGGTAGCTCTCATTAGGCAAATGCAGTTGGATAGGAAGTTGTCCATTCTCTATATAAGGGCCCAGTGTTGTTTGCGCGCCCCTGCCCACAACACCCATTCATATTGTGACTTTTTTTTTCTTATTTGTCAGGATTATTTTGAGTAGAATATAGGTTTCCCAGAACATTTCCCTCAAGGACATCTTTACAAAAGGCGTTCTCAGCCACTTGCTATAATCAGTATTAACTGAATCCTACATCCAGCTCAACCACAGAGTCCGACAAGGGTTTTCGGGAGAATCACGCTCCTCAATCCATCATAAATGGGCATTTGGAATACAATCTAATCCCCTTCACAAGCTGCCTGACGATACTTTGGCTGCCTCCCTCCCTCACCACTCACTCATCAGCTGAGGTTAGGAGGCTGACTGCAGTGTTTATGATGCGAAGGAGGACAGCTGGAGCAGAGAAGACTATGAGAATAAGGTAGTAAAATAAATATATTTTATGGGATGTCACCATTTTATTCTCCCAGATGTCTCAAGCACATAGAAGAAGGCATTGCACACAGGATAACCAAAGTGTTTATTAGAAGGGGATGGTGTGATTACACCTCTGCTGGCTCATAGACATTACACGGAAAGAGTGTTTAGTCTGGAAACACAAAAAGATTGATTAAACCGTACTTTACAATTTGGTTATAGTAATGCTTTCCCTGGGCACAATAAGTGAAGACCAGATGGCATTGACAATCCTGTATAATGGTCGAAATGTAGCCTTTATGCGGCAATATACATAAGAGATTATTAATACACTGGAATATGGGCAATATTCATAAACAGGATAGAATGCATTAAAGCTACCATATCGTAAGACTCGCATGCTACACCAAGTATACCAGAAAACTGCATGAATTTCTGCAAACTAAAAAATATATATGATATTCAATTGCTGTTAAGTCAAACTCATATAGCAACTCTTTGGATAGCTGTTCTGAACTGTCAAGCAGCAAACAAAATGCATAGATAAATTAACCCCTTAAAGGGGTTGTCTAGCTAAAAAGATTGACTTTTAATCTATTTATTGCGTTTTTCTTTTTTTTTTAATGAGCTACAAGTGATTTTATCCCCTTTTGTGCTCTCTCTGGTTCCTCAAGTGACCGACCTGTGTACTTCTCCAACCCTGCTGTTTGTTCTATCTGATAGCAGGGAGTGATGTCATCACCCAGGTCACTGCAGCACAGAACTCTGGACAGTGAGAGCTTTTTTGTCATCTGATCTTTCAGACAAAAGCCAGTAATTACTGCTGTTTACATTAACTCAGAAGCTTCCCTGGTCCAGACAGCATGAGATTTATGTAATTAGTAGAAGTCTGAATACACGGAGCTCATATGCTAATTACAGACAGCATGACCAGGAAGTGACAGAGCAAAGCAGCATTATTTCATTCATGCATCCTATGAAACTTTGAGATGAGACAACCCCTTTAAGAACCAGGCATATTTTTCTACTGTGTTCATTTTTTCCTTCCAAGAGGCATAACTTTTTTTTTTCCATCTACATAGACATATGAGGGCTTGTGTTTTGCAGGACAACATGTTCTTTTTAATGGTGCCATTAACTGTACCATACAATGTACTGTGAAAACTCAAAAAAATCAATGTGAGGTAGAATGTGAAAAAACATAATTGCGGCATTTCTGTTTCAGTTTTTATGGAGCTCACTGTTCACTATAATTAACATGTTTTCTGTATTCTGCAGGTTGGTACGATTCCAATGATACCAGATGTGTAGCAGTTCTGTTATGTTTTAGTACTTGAAAAAAATAAAAACATTCTCATTTTTTGACTTTTTTCCCTTCTATCGTGTTCACCGTATAAGATATATGATGTGACATTTTAATAGATTGGACTTTTGTGGATGCGCCGATACCAATTATGTGTAACTTTTTTTTATTGTAAAATGGCAAAAGGTGGTTGTTTGAACTTTTATTTGTATACCATTCTGCATTATATAGCTAATGCAAAAGGATATATTAAGGGGGCACTCCTTTTACTTCCTGGCAAGAGAAGGAAGTAATAGGAGCAATAACATGACAGCTAGGGAAAGTCTTCATTAGCAATCACCGTTGTGTCTAAAGGGTTTAACAGCAGAAATCTGGGCCATCTCCAATCCTGGCTGGTAGTGATGAGTGTCAGCGGTAATTAACAGCCAGTACCTGCCGCATATGGAGCAGGTTCAGTGAGTAAGCTTTTGGGGATAATGGACAAACTGGTACATCCTACTGTCGCTAAGGGAGTATGGAGTAGGCTTACTCACTGAGCCTGCTCCATACGCTGCGGGTGCTGGCTGTTAATTACAGCTGACACTCATCGCTACTTGCAAGGATTGGAGATGTCTCAGATCCCTGCTGTTTACCCCTTCAGACACTCCACTCCATACTGCTGCTGCTAAGGGATTATGAAGTGAATTTACCCACTGAGCCTGCTCCATACACTATTGGCTGGGATCAGAGAACTATAAACCTGGTGTTTTGCCCTTTAGATGCCACAGTAAACGCAACGGTGCTGTGCATGCAGAGCCACCATACTTTACAGGCCACCATAGATAGAATTTACTTGAGCAGGGTTAACAAAGCCATCTTTAAGTACAGCACATGTGCTTTCACCTTATATTTCAACTCAGACATATCAAACTGGAAGCAAACATGACAGAAGCAACCGCAATGAGGTCTATCTAGGTGACTCATCATCTTAGGATCTGAGAAGCAGTGGGCACGTGTCACGAAAGAAAAAAGCAACTTATATTGAGCTTTGACTTGAGCTCACTGCTGTCATTGCAAGGCACACATCTGAAGACGGAATGGAAATGACATCACCACATGACAGAAGATTGCCGCAGGTCACTGAACACAGCGGTGCATAGAAAATAACTCAGGAGTCACATTACAAGACTTAACAATATAAGCAGCTAGCAAAGAGAAAGGTTTATTAGGATTGTGTTCAGTTCTAGAATATTGCCGTTCTTGTAGTTGTGGCTCCATGGCATTTAATTCCAGCTGAAAATCTTGCATGGTGTACTGTAGATATGATAGGGGCAGGATTAGAGTTCAATGGATTCCCAAACTCTTATCTGAGATGATCAAGTATAATACTAAATTGAGATACCACAATAACTACAACTGCATGATCTGTAATATGTCCAGACCATGAGGACCACAAAACCACATGGCCCCCATAAAACAGCCTTTTGGGGTATAATGGAAAACTCAGCCATGATATGACATGACCATAAGCACATTTTGATCTCCTAGCACCTTTGCCAAATATTACATTTCTTCCTAATTACCAATGCTATGACATACCACAACTTCACTGCATGAACTACATACATAAACGTCCATATTCATGATGAAATAGTTGACTGTGTAGTGTAACATTTGAATTGTGCACATAACTTGAGATGTCATTGCACATTGCACAAAGTTTGGTTTGTGGTAAAGTAACGCGCCGGACCGAGGTCCCTGAACAGCAAAATGGCTGAGCCATAGAGTATGTCTTTCGGGCCCCCGAGCCAGTGGAGTACGGCTGGGTGCAATGGTGGTTTTTCCCTTCTTGGATTTTGGTTGCCGGGCCGATGTTAGCTCCAAGGATCTCGGCCCCATTGACAGATATTTTTGGCAAGTGTTTTGGACGTTCGGGTTCTAAGCAGATGGGATTGTTAGGTAGATTTGTGGATTTGTATATATTTATATATATATGTAGATGGAGGAAGGATTTGGTATAGTGTTATGTGGTTGTACATATTTGCATATATATATATTTATATATATATACACACATTGAGAGGGTTATATATATATATATATATATATATATATATATATATATATATATTATTTATTTATATTTTTAAACTGGTTGTTGTATTTATATGTTGTATTTGTTAATAAAATGGCTGCTGTGGCCATTTCAATCCAAATCGGTGGTCAGGGTCTTTATTGGGAAGGCCACAGTGAGCAGCTTCTTGAGGGTGTGGGGGATGGTGGGGAGTTTGGGGATAAGGATATGTGTGGGAGCATAGGGCAAGCTATCTCAGTGATGCCCTGGGTCAAGGACTCCCTCAGATACTTGTGCAAGTCATGTCAGTAAAGGTCACCTGTTGCGATCTGTTTTTCGTTAACCCACCAATCTTTAGAAACATGTAACTATGACATTCCTCAGAGTACCTGACATCTTTATCATTTGACTTGGAGATCCAGTTTTGTAGTATACAGGCCCTCATTTACTATCGCTGTCTAAAAGTTAAACACAGACAGGCTGTCTAAAAACACACCAGATTTATCACCATGGCTTATGCTGCTTTATAAGTTGGTGCAGCTTTAGAATTGTCTAACTTTTAGACCAGGTTCTTTTTGCCTTTCACCACTTTATGGCTCATTTTAAGACACATTTCTTGTGCAACCACATTAGTAAACGAAAGCCAAAGTCTCATTCACTTGGGAATACTGATTCCTGGATCAACAAGTCAAAAGTTGAAGGAGTACCACGGAAAATTTGTTCTAGCAGTTGTGGAAGTCAGAAGGCGCAGTGACCCCAATGATATGATATGTTTTGACAAGGTATCACTGAGTATAACTCTATTAGCCTTCAAGCTCCAAAAAAAAATCACTGAATATAGTTATATGAAGTTAAAACATCACTTTTACGACTGTCACATAAATATAAAGTGCCCAAATCAAATACATATAACTGTACAAAAAGTAGAGAAGAGTTCCCCTGCCCTACGTAGGCTGTCCCTATAACACCCCACACTTACAACAACAATGTTGTCCAAAGAAGAGAACGGATGTGTTTCCCCGAATTAGTGTGCAGGTTCTATAGGGGATGTAGATATTAAATGCACAGAGTTATAAAAATAAAAGTCACACATTGGATATAAGGTACTGTGCCGGAGTTGCCGTACAAATGTTGGACACTTCACAAACTTAAATTGTGTGCTTAGTTAACATGATGAAGTCACTAGATGTACGTCAAAGGTACTTTCTTGCGTTATCTGTGCAATATGTCACACTCTTAAAGGGACTACAAATCAAATGGCGGCTGGATAGTGTATTACAATGGTGGGTTTAGAGAAGCCTCATTAACATCAGAACCCTTCTCTTAATGGGAGCAAGAAATAAAGACATTAATAACCGAATGGATATTAAACAGTTACTGACCGGATCTACTAAATCCACAAATGTTTTTTCTGTGATATGTAAGACATTTCGACATTAGATTTTGTTTTCTAAAGATTTCCGAAAAAAAAACAGCGTAATATAGAAAACCTGTTTTTCAAAATTCTCTTTATTTGTTTTTCCATCATGGACTTTTGTATACATGGTAGGAAATATATAGTTTATGGTCAGTTGTGGTGTGAGTTGTCAATATTTTTGCCGTTTACTTTTATTCACTGTACATATTTTGTCCCTCGAAAGGAATGTTCACACGGCGGATTTGCAGCGCTGAAAATTTAGGATTTAGGATTTTGGGCGTGGATTTGATGCTGATTTTCAGAGGACGAATTTCAGCCTTTTATATACTATAATGTAAGGTGAGGATTCAGCACAGAATCTATCACAAAAAATTACGTTAATTCTTTTTTCAAAGCTGAAAATAAATCTACGCTGCAAAAAAGTCAGTAACGTGCACAACGGAGTGGATTTTACATTGGAAGCAATGAAAGAAGGTGTCAGGGACCGGTCAGGGACACATGCACAGACACAGACAAGTGGGCCCTGACTCTGATCCCAGCCCCTGTCCCTGCCTTTTGGGGAACCCGACTCCTTAATAGGTCGGCCCCAACCAGAAGACTGATCGCTGCACTGATATACGTGTGACACAGACGGGACAAACAGACACAAAACAATAAGCGTGGTCAGGCGGTCCAAAGTTGGCAACAGTACGGGTAACGCGGTACAGAGACTTGAGACAGAAGAGTAAAACCGGGGTCCAAGCCAAAGGTCAATACCGGTCGGGCGCAACAGTACCAAATCACTAGGAGAGAGAATGGTCAGAAGCACAGCAGAGTCAGGTAACAGAAAGGACAGCATAAAGTCAAGGCTAGCTACAGGCAGAAGACCTCTATAGCAGGCAATGAGGAAGGTGAAATGAACCTTAATATAGGGAACCAAGGGAGGCAGGATTGAGGTCATAGGTGGAAAGAAACACAAGGCTGGATAGGAACAGAAGATTGTCAATCAAAAAGGAGAAACTCGTTAACTCCAAGAGTGCTGGAGGATTCCTGGCCAGGGCGTGGGCCAGGAATCAATCAAGCAAGGAGCGAGGAGAACACAGTTCACACTTAGTGAATACAATACAAAACATCAAGTAAGAAACCAGGGCTTCCATCGCAACGGCCGTGGCCGGCGAACAGAGCCCAAAGCTGAGGTTCTGTCAGGCATGATCATGACAGTACCCCCCCCTTTAGGAGGGGCCTCCGGACCCTCAACAGACCCCCTTGGTTTAGTGTGATGGGCCTGACCAATTTTTTCCTTTTTAGGCTTGGGAGCACAATTTGTTAAAGGGACTTGAAAACGGAGGTACCTTGGTCTGGGTCGGCGTTTTTTATTGATTTGTTTTAGTTGAGCGTTTTTAAGAGTCTTATGACTCCTAGCCCAGACTGTGCACAGTCGATAAACGGTGGATTCTATTTTGGTTTCACAACCTGTAGTGGCAGAGTATATGAGATGGGAATCCTCATAGCAAAAGGGAGACAGCTTAGACAGAGCAGAATTCTGTGAATCGGTAGTCGAGAGCACTACTTCCGGAGAACGAAAATATTCAGGTTCCTTAATATACAAATGCATAGATTCCCGCTTCGGGGCAGACAAGTTAAGCTTTGCCCCCGGAGCAAGGTCTATGGTACAATCATTAGGCTGGTGTGGAGGCGAATTATCCGCAACATCTCTATCTAAGATGTCAGATTTACCTTCTGAAATATCGTGAGTATTAATTACCGCACACACCAAGGGATCAACAGATTTCAAATGAGAACCACATGAGTCACCCCATTTGATCAGCTCAGTGGTTCTCCAGTCAAACACAGGATTATGGCAGCGGAGCCAGGGCAAGCCAAGAATAATATCCGCGGCGAGTTTCTCCATGACAAAAAACGAAAGTTTTTCCGTATGCGAACTCCCAACATTCAAAGTGATCTCAGTAGTCCGAAATTTGATTCTTCCCCCAATTAGGGAGGTTGAATCTACCCCTGAAACCAAAAAGGGAGCATTCAATGGAAGTAGTTCCAAACCCAAGGCCTGGACAACAGACATACTAATAAAACTAGCAGCAGCGCCTGAGTCAATCATAGCTTGACAAGCGAAATTCTTCAAATTAGCGACCAAGGTTACAGGCAAAAAAAACTTATTACCAGAGTTAGGAGGTACCTGTATACCTGAGTTACCTTCCTGGAAACTCCTCAGGCGTTCAGCGTTTCCTTGAGATGACTTGGGTCGAGTCGGACAGTCTCTCAGAAAATGGTCAGGTTTTCCGCAATACAAGCACAAAGCATTCTCCAGCCGATGTCTCCTCCTGGTGGCAGCAGATGTAAAACCCAACATCATGGGTTCTTCCTCAGGAGTGGGCGATGAAGATAGAAGAGGAGAATTTTCAGAGAAGACAACAGGAGGTTTTACAGAAAAATTTGACTTAAACGGAACAGTCGACCCCCCTTGTTTTTCCCTGCGTCTCTCTCTTAGTCTTCTGTCAATAGTCACGGCTAGGGTCATAAAGTCATTTAAGGTCTCAGGGGTTGGATGGCTGACCATAGCATCCTTTACCGCATCAGATAGACCTTGTCTGAAGAGGGTTTTAAGGGGTTGGTCAGACCACCCGGTCATGGTACACCATTGGCGAAACTCAGAACAATAGTCTTCAGCCGAGCGGCGACCCTGGTGAATAGATAGCAGGTGAGTTTCTGCCCATGCCACACGATTTGGGGTTGTCATAGACATGGCCTAAAGCCTGAAAAAATCTTTCAATCGAACTCCATTCTGGGGCTTCAGGGGGCATAGCTAAAGCCCAATCCTGAGGTGGGCCCTGGAGGAGAGACACCACAACTGCTACCTTTTCGGCTTCAGTGGGAAAAAAATTGAAGCGGAAAAACAGGTGACAGGATTCCCTGAAAGTTCGGAACCTGTCTGGGTTTCCATCAAAGCGATCCGGCAACAGCATCTTGGATTTGTAACGGACGCTAGGATTCACAAACACAGGGGCAGGTATGGACACAGAAGGGGCGGCAAGACTGGGTGCCGGGGTAGCTATGGCATCCAGACGTTGCGAGATTTGGTTAATAAGCCCCGCCATGCCCTGAAACTGAGTTGTCAACTCTTCCAGGCGGTCGGTGACCGACAAGTCGGTACTCATATTAAACCGCCGGGGGAGTTGATTTTGGGTAAGGGCCCCGCTATAATGTCAGGGACCGGTCAGGGACACATGCACAGACACAGACAAGTGGGCCCTGACTCTGATCCCAGCCCCTGTCCCTGCCTTTTGGGGAACCCGACTCCTTAATAGGTCGGCCCCAACCAGAAGACTGATCGCTGCACTGATATACGTGTGACACAGACGGGACAAACAGACACAAAACAATAAGCGTGGTCAGGCGGTCCAAAGTCGGCAACAGTACGGGTAACGCGGTACAGAGACGTGAGACAGAAGAGTAAAACCGGGGTCCAAGCCAAAGGTCAATACCGGTGGGCGCAACAGTACCAAATCACTAGGAGAGAGAATGGTCAGAAGCACAGCAGAGTCAGGTAACAGAAAGGACAGCATAAAGTCAAGGCTAGCTACAGGCAGAAGACCTCTATAGCAGGCAATGATGAAGGTGAAATGAACCTTAATATAGAGAACCAAGGGAGGCAGGATTGAGGTCATAGGTGGAAAGAAACACAAGGCTGGATAGGAACAGAAGATTGTCAATCAAAAAGGAGAAACTCGTTAACTCCCAAAAGTGCTGGAGGATTTCCCGGCCAGGGCGTGGGCCAGGAATCAATCAAGCAAGGAGCGAGGAGAACACAGTTCACACTTAGTGAATACAATACAAAACATCAAGTAAGAAACCAGGGCTTCCGTCGCAACGGCCGTGGCCGGCGAACAGAGCCCAAAGCTGAGGTTCTGTCAGGCATGATCATGACAGAAGGGTTGCAGCAAGACTGGATGCTGATTCTGAGGCAAATTCCTCGCCAAATCCGTGCTAGATTCACCGTTGTGTGAACATAGCTATAAGGTCAGAATAAAACTTCTTGCTTTTCTGATTTCTCCCATAACTGAGACTGACATATTAGTCCTAGATACGAGGGAAATACAGCCGCCATTACTGACTGCAGGTCTGATAAAACACAGTAGCTCCTGTAGTTACCAAGCCCCGATAACCACATGACCACCAGGAATGAAAGCCAGAGGCTTGAAGGCTTCTGGATGATTTGTATATAAGGTGCTCATTGAGCCCCATGTGTAAAGTGATTGGGAACCAACTCTGCTTGGCTGCTGATGACAGTCAGCTCTCCACCCTGGCAGCTGCTCGATCACTGTGCGGAGCAAATTGCAAATTCTGACGGCATTAGGTAAGGCGCAATGGAGGGGTAAATTGTGCAAGGTGGATCTAAACAGATAAAAAAACAGTTTAATTTGGCCGGTTGGTGCTCCCTGCCAATCCTCCAGCAATGACATCACGCTCATCACTCACGATCATGTAGCCAATCAGTGGTCTCAGCATGTGATAGGCTACACAGTCACATGATATAAAGAAGTTGTTCAGCACACTAAATATGATGAGGTGCTCAATCGAAGGATAATTTCAATCCCAGTATATCCAATTCAACATGATCGACAGCACACTTCTTCAAATTAGGTTCCTTTACTCAAATCACAATATTGGCATCATAAACAGCGACAGCACTTTACACTACTTGAACGTCAACGTTTTCGGTCACATTGGAACTTTTTCAAAACTGTCACTACAGAATAAACACAATCATATATCAAGCTTGAGAAAGGGGGAATACCCGGAAACGTCACAGGGCAGCGTTGCACACACCGAAACAGCCATCTAAGTAGTATGATGTACGACACCTGACAAGCTGTGCAAGCTGCAGGAAGAAACGCCGTGACCCAGGGCGCCTTACCAGGACTGACTATTCCGAACTCGGAGAGCTATTATACCACAAGTGTTTACTCGTTAATTTGAGAAACCTCACTATTAGTGATGAGCGATTACGTTGACGTCATCGGGTCGATAGTCGATATTGTCAATTATCAACACGGTATTCGATAGTCGATAATAGATTATCGCCGATGACCATTAAAGTCTATGGGAGAGGAACAACACCTTCATTCTTACACCCAAACAGGGCTGGAGAAGCTGGAATTAATATCCACAACAGTCAAATGGATACGTGCTACATCTTGGCAAAACATTAGGTTTAAAAGCCATAGAAAAAAGTCACGGGACCATTCACTATCCCTGTCTTGTACCACAGCATGACCTTAAACCTGCATCACCCACAAATTAAAAAGTGCCAGAAGGCAGTATGATTTTGAACCATCATTTTACTTGAACTGGACATTGGGCTATCCCTGTCCTGAATGCAGCATGACCTTAAACCTTTTCTGACCCACAGATTTAAAAAGTGCCGGAAAAAAAAAGGAGTCTTTGAACCACCATTTTAGTTTCACTGGACATTGACTATACCTGTCCTGGGCCACAGCATGAGCCCCAACCTGCATGACCCCCAGATTAAAAAAGTGCCGGAAAAAGGAGTCTTTCATCCACCATTTTAGTTGAACTGGACATTAACTATATCTGTCCTGTACCGCAGTATGACCTTTAAACCTGTCTGACCCACAGATTAAAAAGTGCTTCGCGAAAAGGAGTCTTTCAACCCCCATTTTAGTTTCACTGGACATTGACTATACCTGTCCTGGGCCACAGCATGAGCCCCAAACCCGCATGACCCCCAGATTTAACAAGTGCCCCAAAAAGGAGTCTTTGAACCACCATTTTAGTTGAACTGGACATTGACTATATCTGTCCTGTACCACAGAATGACCATTAAACCTGTCTGAAACCCACAGATTAAAAAATGCTGGGAAAAGGAGTCTTTGAACCACCATTTTATTTTTTACTTGGACATTGACTATACCTGTCCTGTTCCACAGTATGACCATTAAACCTGTCTGACCCACAGATTAAAAAGTGCCGGAAAAAGGAGTCTTTGAACCACCATTTTAGTTGAACTGGACATTGACTATACCTGTCCTGGGTCACAGCATGAGCCCCAAACCTGTCTGACTCACAGATTAAAAAGTGCCTGAAATAGGAGTCTTTCAACCACCATTTTAGTTTCACTGGACAATGACTATATCTGTCCTGTACCGCAGAATGACCCCTGAACCTGTTTGACCCACAGATCACAAAGTGGCACTATGCTATTTGTACAGTGACTCTCATTAGTATATTTGTTGGTAACTGACATTTGTTTACAGAATTTATTTAGGGAAGTTTTATTTAAGTTTTACATTATTATCATTTTGCTTTTTTTCAAGTGTGATAAAAATACAACATACACCCCCTTGCAGTTTTTAAAGGTATTTTTTTACCCCGTGTAGATGTGTTAATTCGTCCCGCACAAACCCCCCAAGTAATAAAATTGTCCTAATCATCCCCAAAACACTTCTTAGTTGAGAAGACATTTGCCCTCCTTGCTTCTGAGAGTGATCACCAATCAATTCAATGGTTTAATTTTCCTCCAAATCCTTCTTCCAGTGATTAGGGACAGACTCCCCTGGAGATCAAATGATGCAACCCCATAGTGACTGCAGCCCCAAAAAAATTTAAGGCTCAAATTGTGCAATTTGTGTCCAGCCCTGGAGCCCTTTTTGACACTACTTAACCTCACAGAACTCACCTTTTTCAAAATCTGATTTTTTAGAGAGATTTGAAGCTCTCTGATTGCCCCTAACGGGGAGACCCAGTGCTGCCGTCAGCCATCTGTTAAGACGGAGGGCCAGCTGCCAGGGCAGACTTACAGTGGGTGCGGTGAGACCCCAGGCTTTGCGTCTGTCATCTATTAACACGCAGGTTCAGCTGCCAGGCCCGGGGTTTACAGTGGGTGCGGTGAGAGCCCAGGCTGGCATCCGTCATCTATTAACACGGTAAAAATGCCCTTATGATGCAGCAACGAAAACAGTCATGCTGAAGCAGAGTGTTTTTAGAATAGGACCTGTAGTATTGCTGCATTTCAAAGCAGCATGACCCAAAAATTATAAAAATGAACTTCTCAGCCACTGTTAAAAATTTTTGAGGGGAAATTCCACTTAAAAAGCACATTTTTTGTTCCAAAGACCTGATTATTGCTGTATCTCAAAAGCAACATGACCCCAAAAAAATTATAAAATTGACTTTTCAGCCAACTTTTAAAAATTGTATGGAGAAATGCCACTTAGAAGCCACATTTTGTTCCAAAGGCCATGATTATAGCTGTATCTCACACAAACATGACCCAAAAAATTATAAAATGATTCTCAGCCACTATTAAAAATTGTGATGGAGAAATGCCATTGGTTTTTTTTTTTTTTTTTTTGTTTTGTTTTTTTTATTTAAAAAATTTTTATTAAAAAAAAAACCCCAAGAAAAACCATTGAAATGCGAAAACTTCTAAAGAAAAAGTGAGTAAAAGGGAATCGGTGTTGTATGAAACCTTGCTGTCTTTTACAGTCTCCTCCAGCAAAACCAGCAAAATGAACTTTGGATGAGAAAAAAAAATTGCAGAAGAAATGATCATTTTAAAAAAAAATTTTCAAGAGGGCCCTTTCTGTTTTTAAGGGAAAATGAAGTAGACCCGGAACTAATCGGGACCTCGGCATTGGGGCCAACATCATCAGATTCCCCTCCTATTCATCTTGAGAAAGTCAAACGATCCCCATTATCTGTGGAAAGCCGGATGGTTTTTTCTTAATGACTCCTCCACTGTCTGAAGGCCGCTAGTTGACGCTGGTGCTTGGGAGGACAAAACCTCTATGGCGTGGCGACGAGCTAGGGTCATTTGTCCCTTTGGGTACCCCGAAGTCTATTGGGTCCGGAACACATACAAAAACATCGGGGTTGAACGCGTAGTCTGCACCCTGATCTTAAGCTGGGCTCCCTTGGTTGGAGTGTCCCGCTTTTCACGTTGGGGAGGTGGTAAATAATGATTGCCAAAGGGACCCCTTAGGCCTTTTTGCCACCTTGCCTGCGCTGCTGCTGCTGCCGCTACGGCTACTTGGCCCCCCCCGTGCTGTCACGTCGCTGATGTTGTTTCCACCGGACATTTGAAGAACGGAAAACAACGCAAAGATTCTCCAGTTGACAATCGCAAGGTCTCCATTTCCTGCATTTTACTCCTTTTGGGTGGGTGGGAAAGGAAAAGTGTGAGTTTTGTTTTTACCCCAAAAATTCCAGGGGGGGTGGCCACCCAGTAATGATGTTCATTTTGATGGCCTTAAAGCGAGGGAAAGTTGGGGAAATGAAGCATCCCAAACACTCATGTTAGAGATGGAGCCTTGATTTCCCAAGCCTCTGGGTCGAGGGGCACTTGCAAACTGTCTTCCCCCATCTTTTCCCCCTCCCGCCTCAAATTCGCCAAACCCCTTTTCCCAAGGGAGGGACTCGGTAACAACGGTGTCTAGGAATACCTCCTCCTCCTCCTCCGCTTTCCCCCGCAAAAACTTTTTAACAAGCCCTGACTTGCCTCAAGATGCAAACCCTTTTAAGAGATCACCGCCTTGCACTACCCCCGGACCCCGAACCACTGCGTAATAAGACCGATAAAATTTTGAAATTCGGGGCCCTTGGATTCGACAGAGGAAAGGCCTTGTTCTCATTGTTCCATCTCCTACTCCTTGGCGGGGGCCTGAGTTTCAGAGTTCCAACATCGTTCCAGAACTAAATCACCCCTTTTCCAGCTGACAAGGGGGATTGTCCCCACTGACCATTTTTTGGCTTCTTCAAAACTGGAAAAAGGGTGGTGCAGAGCTCTTTCACCTGCCTAAAATCTCGGTGGCTCACACCCCAGGTCCGATCGCGCTTGCAGGGGTAGTTCACTTGTACTGCAATGGCATTGCGCTGCTGCACAATCGCTGGGATGGGGAGGGTGGAAATCCACGTGTTCCCACGTCAACAATGAGACTTTTGAGGGGGAGGCCCAGCTGACCTAAAAACCCGCAGCCAGGGGGGGACGAAGCGGGGTGCAAAACGGGGGAAAGTGCGAATCAGTTCTGGCCTTCCTCAGCAGGCAGTCCAGACCCGGGTGCTCTTTAAAAATTTCTGACGACAAGGTTCATGACATGTGCCGGCAAGGGTTTTCCCAGCCTCCCGATTTTAAAGGGGGCCCCCGATTTCACCGTTATCACACCCCACCTTCCCGGGCACAAGGTTCTTTCACCCAGACAGGCTCGGTCTTGTTGGGGAAAGCCTCCACACTCCTGCCCTGTGTGTGGACGGTCCCAAGACAGAAAATTTCAACACGGCCTGGTTGCTAGGGGCTCGTGATGCCCCCGGGGACCTGGGGAAAAAACCCCGCACCATCCCTGCGGTTTTGAAGAGCGTCGCCGAGCCTGAGAGCCACCACACCCCCAAGGAAATCCACCCACTCACCTAGTGAGCTGTCACAGAATATGCGGGCCCTTTGGCCGTGCTTATAGTCCCTGTGTGGTGGTCAAGACTTTCCGGGAACAGATGCAGACAACCGCTTGAAATTTTTAAATGAAGGGGTGGCCCCGGGGGAGGGGGCTTTTCTGGCAAAAAAAGCCGCCGGGAACTGGTATTGGGGGGCAGGAAAGGGGCCATGACTGGCGGAACCCATCTGTGCCACCAACGGAAAGGCAACTTTTCCCAAAGGCCAAAAGCCTGGAAAAGCCGAAAATTCAGGTTTTTGGGCTTTGGGGGGGGTTTGGGTTAAAGGGTTTCTTTTTCTCCCCAAACCTGGAAGCCCAAAAAGGCGGGCTGCTGACTGGCCGCTGTACGGCGGGGCGGGTCGTAAAACTGGGGGAAAGGGAAAGAGGTGGAAAGGGTCTCTGGTGGGGGGGAGGTACCCCGGGGGACGGTGGAGGCTGAAGCGGAGGCTGCCCCTGTTTTCATGACTCTGAAGACAGGGGCAGCTGGGGGAATGCTTTTTTGGTGGCGGAGGAGGAGGGGGGTGGAGACAGAGGGGGGTGACAGGGGTTGGGAAAACCCCGCGTCTCGGGCCCTTTTTTTTGGGCCAAGTTATTGCCCTTTTTCAACTCATGCTTTTCGCTGCATGTGACAGACTTTTGGGTTTGGGGGTTTAAACACCTAAAAATTCTTCCCTCACTTATGTGTTTCCCGGAAAAAGGCGGCATATAAAACACCCGCTGGGTAATCAAAAGGTTTTCTCAAAAAAAGGCCCAGCTTGAGAGGTCCTGGCCCTTTTTGACGGCGATAACAGGAGCGGGGTTTGCTCCTACCGTGGCGGGCGAATCTTATCACAAACTTCTGCTACCGCCCCTCCCTTTTGGGGGCGGGACCCTTACTGGACCCCAAACCCCATCGTCTTCCCCTCGTCCAGTGTTTAAGGGCGCCCCGAAGCAAATTCTGCTGAAAAGACCACGGGGATACCGCAATGTCTCTCATAACCACAACACAGGGGGACTTGGTCGTCCTGACATTCCCATCCAGAGCGGGGGCCCTACAAGAAAGAGGGACTGCAAGCGTTCCCGACCCCCCAAAATTTTTGCCGTTTTGGCCCGGGTTTCCCTTTCCCTCCTCCTTTTGGGCGCCAGACTGGGGGGGCAAGCAACAAAACCCACCCCTTTTTTTTTTGGCCCCTTGATTTTAAAAAACATCCCTTCTGCCCCCAACCCCCTTTTTGTCACCCAAAGGGGTCTTCAAAAATGGATTACCACAGTGGTGGGAAACCCCCGAGTTTGCCCTTTTGGGGCGGGCCTTCCGTTTCCCTTTTGGGAAACGATCCCTGAGAGCTGTTAAACGGCATATGTGGCCGGGACTGGGGGCCCGAGGGGGGAAAGACTGTTTGGATGCAGGTTGCATTAACCATTGAAAACATATTGGCGACGCTGTTCGTTACTGAGATTCACAGGGCCCTGACCCAGCGATGACCCGGGGCCCGACGGTTCCCCCGCAACCAACAATCCACTGGCTTGCTTTTTGTCCGCCAGCCCCTGGAAGGGGCACCTCCCTTTTACCTCTACCTCCATGCCCTACCCCCCTCTTGCTCGCCTTACCACCTCAATTTTGCTCCATGTTCAGAAAGATAAAATTTGAAGGGGAAGGAAAAGGTTTTTTAAATTTTTATTAAAGGCCGCAAACACAGGGTATTCTCAAATCCCCCCAAATCAAAACAAAATTTCCCCGTATTCAAATTTAAGGCAAGGGGGCCTCATCAAAAAAAAAACTGGCCGCCCAAAAATGAAAAAAAAACGTTTTCTGAAATTTATACGGATAATAAACGGGATTTTTTGCAAACCTTTAAAAAAACACCCTGCAAAGGGCACAAAATTTTCTGTAAATTTAAATTTTTAAATGCAAGATGCCTCAACAACAAAGCTGGGCCCGGGCAAAAGTGAAAAAAACACCCAAACTGAAATGTATACGGAAATAAAAGTGGAAGTTTTTTTCACCTTACAAATAGACCTGCATTTTCTAAAAAATCTGTATCCTAATATAAGTTTTAGGGTGCCCAACTTTTAAAATAATATTTTTAACAAATAACTGGGTTTAAAAAAAAGCCACTGCAATGCAATGTCAAACCCAAGTCTCGGCTGCACTTTTAACCCAGTATCATTTAAAGTGCTTGTCTGTGTTTGCCAACGCCACCTCCCCCACCCCCCCCCCCCCCCCGCTCCCCATGTTACTTTACAGGGCTAGATGCTCCTTTAAAATTCTCAGCCTAACTACCTAAAATCTGCAAATCTCTAATCTACCTAAGTTCTAATGTTCACAGCTAAAAGTATAGCTGTCTCTGTGAACAAATAGAACAATTTCGCTGAGCTGTTTGCTGAGCTGTTTGCTGAGCTGTTTGGACAGAGGCCGAGCGCACGTCCTACTCCTATGAGACGCTGACACACACTGAGGCAGAACAGGAAGGGCTGTTCTATGTAAAACTAGGTCATTTGATTTTTCCAGCCAATCGCAACCATACACATCCCAGTCATAACGTCGCACACACAGCTCACCCTGCTCTACTCTCTAAGTAGATTTGCTGGCCGCCAAAATGACAGGAAGCGCTGAAAATGGCGCGATATTAATAGATTATGCACAGATTTTAACCTAAATTATCGCGTGATCTAAAAAATCCGATCAACATAAAAATCGTGCCGATTTCAACTTTGTCGATAATAATCGCTCAACACTACTCACTATAGGCTTAAAACAATTGAATGTAAATATTCGAACTTTTGATACAATTAAAGCAAATACGTTTTATGAAATATTTAGCCAAATGTTTCAATAGGAGTGTCTCTCTATGTGAAGTCCTTCATTATAAACTGTCACTATCATCAAATCACTATAAAAATCACTATTCAAATTAATAGTGATTTGATGAACGTGACGGTTTATTATGAGGGCACATACAGTATGACTTAGTACAGATTTTCATGCACAATCTATGCTTATTCAAAGTCACATTTTAGTAGTTGGACTATGATATAGAGATGATGCATTATAATAGCTAATTGTTTTTCTAAGTATTATAGATGGTTTTGAAATGTATTCTAGATAGTTTTTGATGTATATGATTTTAATATGATTTTGTTTATTTTATAGTGACAGTTTTGAAAAGGTCCAATGTGACCGAAAACATTGATGTTCAAGTATTGTAAAGTGCTGTCGCTGTTTATAATGCCAATATTGTGATTTGAATAAAGGAACCTTATTTGCAAGAAGTGTGCTGTCGATCATGATGAATTGGATACACAGTCACATGAGCAATGTAGGTGACATCACCACTGGAGGATTGGTGAAGAGCTCTGGAGCTGGCTTTGGCTGTAGTAGTAACTACTGATTTTTTTATTTTAAAGAAATCCCATCCTGTGAAGAGATTTCTTAAAATCTCAGTGAACCCCCTTATTTGCAGCGGAGAAGGCTCTTCAGCTAGCCCTTTAACCTTGTTTTATTAAGTCCTCAGTCATGTTTCTCTCTCTCTTATGCCATCTATCCTTGGCTACCTCTTTATCCTGTATAAATGTATCAGTGTAACAACTGGTTCTACAAATTCTATGAGTAGTCTATGAAAACTTCTATTCTTGATTCTCCAAACTTTACAAGGATTCAGTCAGTATTACTGGACATGCTCTGGGGAATTCTATCTGGTTATTTCTCTGTGTTGAGTATGTATAATGTATGTGATGATTTTAGTCCTTAGTTATTGATGTGTTCTCGTTTGTGTGGTTTCATTACACAGCTAGTATTGTATGAGTACAATGATTGGGCTAGAGGCTTATGTTTGTGAATATACATCAGTACAGCAGAACAAACATACACCGATCCCTTGGTTGTGGACTGAGTTCTGCACGTTGGCTGTGAAATAATTGAAGGAGCTGTTTGCAAATGAGTGAAAATGCTTGAAGATCACATTGGATTCAGGGTTCATGTAAATAAAAGCTACTTGTCTGCATAATAAGATTCAGTTGAACAACATAACGTGTGTTCCTTGACTTAGTACTGACAATACAGCTGAGGGGCTGTCACATTGGATCAGTCTGGACAGTGCTTGTTAAGCTAAACACAGAAGAGGCCGCCCCGTCCTGGACTCCAGTTTGATAGCACATGAAGAGGACCTGTGACATCTTCTGACATGCCTGGTTTAGGAAATACTTGGTTCTGGTTCTTGCAATATATTGGTGCAGTTAAAGAGAACTTGTAATATCTTCGGATATGTCTTATTCAGTAAATACTTGTGTTTCCTGTGAATAAACATTGCTGTAGCAAATTGTCTGAGAACTATGAGTGGTATTATTTCTCTGTTTCTCCTAGAAATGTATTATTGAATCAGTCAGATGGGTGTTACCAATATGGAGTATGTCCCTCCACACACTGACTCTTGTCAGTACTGATTGGACAATGTCAAACTGTAAGTGGACACACCCCCAATTGGTAACACCCATCTGACTGATTCAGCAATATATTTTTTAGAGAAATAACATAGGAACAGTACAGAGTTTTAAGAGAAGATGCTCTGGAATTGTTATTCCAAAGGGTTGACTTAAACAGTCAAGTCAGGAGATTCACAGATCCTCTTTAATAGCACTAATACAGGACATCAACCGTGTTTGAGGATTTTGGAGCTTTTGCTATTTTTGGAGTTTAGTCTTGGTTGGTCTGCATTCAGTAAAAAAATAAACACCTACAAAAAATCAGGCAAACAATAAATAATAACCTTAGGGGAAAAGATCACTAACCAAAAGCCAACAAAACAAACCCAAAAGTTACGAAAAATCATCTTTATTAGAACAACAAATACAAAAAATCAAACAATAGATAATATGATACATCAGCACTCAATGTAAAAACTACCAAACTCTCTCCAAAACAACCGAGTCCATAAGCGTATAGTGGTAACTGGGTTGAAACATGTATACCAATATTAATATCCCAATATATATATATATTGGGAAACATATATAATATATATATTATATATATATATATATATATATATATATATATAATATATATAATATATATATATATAAAAGTAATACCACAATATATACTTCACCCTAATGCTGAACAGTGTATGGAGAGGAGCAGCAAGCCCCAACATACGTTTCGCTTGCGCTTATTCAAGGGGAATGAACCTTGAAGAGTGCAAGCGTAACGTGCAGTGTTTTGGAGAGAGTTTGGCAGTTTTTAAATTGAGTGCTGATGTATCATATTATCTATTGTTTGATTTTTTTGTATTTGTTGTTCTTATGTTTTGTACCTTTTGGGTTTGTTTTGTTGGATTTTGGTCTGCATTCAGTGACTAACTGAATCACAAAGGTATAGCATAGCACGTGTGGATTTAAAAATGTCTGATCTATGATTCCTGATGGAGAGATGCTTCTGCCAGAGGTGTCTGGCAGCAACTGATTTTTGTCTACCCACATGTGTCCGGCTGAGCTGAGTGTGCGTGTTTGTGGAGAAGTAAAGAGACATAGCTGCGCTGGCTGTGTTTTTGGCCAACAGCTGTCTCATGTGCATGGCCAGCTAATGCTGCCAATACAGTCATGGCCAAAAGTTTTGAGAATGACACAAATATTATATTTTCACATGATCTGTTGCCCTCTGATTTTTATGTGTGTTTGTCAGATGTTTTTATCACATACAGAAATACAAGTGCAATCATATTATGATTAACACAAGCTTTTATTGACAGTTAGAATGAGTTAATGCAGCAAGTAAATATTTGCAGTGTTCTTCTTCAGGACCTCTGCAATTCTCTCTGGCATACTCTCAATCAACTTCTGGACCAAATCCTGACTGATACAGTCCATTCTTGCCAATCAGTGTTGCATTTTGTCAAAATTTTGTTGTTTTTTTG